>JBBPCY010000007.1:24385751-24406562 GCA_037974405.1 Brachyalestes nurse | reverse complement strand
GAAAGCATTTTAACCTAAATTGTATGATTTAACAGTGTAAATAACAAGGAATTAAAAAATGTAGTTTTCATGGGTTTAATTGGCCAAAAGTGTCCACGAAGACGCTGAACGTATAGTAAAAACGAGGGCCAGAGGGTTAAATAACTGAGCTCAAACAATTGTGATCCAACAGTTATGTAATAAGTCCTAATAAAAGGTGTCCATTACATTTTAGAGTCACGCTGAGAAGCAACATCTTCTTTCTAGAAGCACGTCTTCCGTGAAGCCCACCCCTCAGAGGGTTTATAGCTCTATGTGAGTAACATAAGACCGTAGATTGTTGTAATCTAGACTGGTCTGTTATTTAAAAGGATCCAGGATCCAGCAGCTACATCCAGCAGTTATTGGAGTCTGGCACTGGGGGGCCTGTTGCCAGGGCAGCGAGGAACCACAAAGGCAGGCATGCCAGGTGTTGCTTTTTAGCGTGTGGGTCTTTGAAGCATCTGCACCCCCTGTTGGGGCGGCCCTGCTTTATGGTGTCTGTTTTCTCAGTTCAGCTGCAGTCGGCTAGACATACAATCTTCAGCCATAAGGGCCCAGTGGAGCTGCTGTTTGGTCTAGAATGGAGTAGGAGGCCAGTTAAGAGGCCCAGAGTTATATGTTAATTACACATCTTTTAACCAGCAGGGCTGGAATAAAATTGACTAATAAATTGATTATTACTTAACTGTCAGTCAGGTACTTAAACCTTTAGACCTTCTGCTGTTTCCTTTCACTTTCCCATTACATTTCCACCATCATTCAGACTTGTGTTTTCATGACAGTTTCATCTTTCATGGTCCAGTGAAATAACACAAGTCATATCCCCCCTACTGTTCCTGTATATTGAAATTTGTCAGAATGGGTGTGTGTTTCCTGGGAGTATTATAAAACATCACAGAGCTTTTGTTTTTAAATAAACATGGCTTTTATTGGCTGTTCCTTGGTTCTAATTGTTGGCTTGAGGGGATTACTTGCCCTTAAAAGGGTTCAGAGTTGAGTAGCAAGTCAAATTCTTGGTAAATGAAGAACAGTCTGGGGGTGAAAGTGTAAGGTAAAGTGAAATGGGATGAGAGGTGATTGTATAGGTACAGTCCCACAGGGCCACACCATGGCACAGTTCACCTAATGAAGGGCTTCATAATTGGCTGCTGTATTGAATAAGGTACAGTGCTGGTTGAGACCACATTAGCAGAGCTGGAAGAAATACATGCTAACCTCCACACCACCAGTGTTTCTTGGTATTGTGTGCCTGAAGGTGTCTCAGCTAGTGGGAGGAAATGGACAAAATTGGGGAAAAATTGGGGAAAAAATACAAGAATGTTGTAGTGTCAGAATTTTGCCAAAATTGAATACGGGCTCGGAGGAAAAACAAGTGGAATAAAGTGGAACCTTACAGTCACACATCACAGCACACACTGTGAACAATGTGAAATTCTTTCTCTGCATTTAACCTATTCACCAAGTGAAGCAGCGGGCTGTCACCATTGGGGGCTCCCAGGGATCAGTGTGAGGGGCAGTACCTTGCTTAAGGATACCTCAGTGGTGCCATTGGCAGTCCTAAGTTTAGAACCCACAACCTTCTGACCACAGGCCCAACTCCCTAACCAGTAGGCCATCAGCTGTCCCAAGAACGCAGTGCCTGGGGAGCAGTGTGTGGGGACGGTACCTTACTTAAGTGATGCCACTAGCAGACCTAGAAACTGAACCCACAATCTTCCGATTTGCAGGAACAACTCCCTAACCACTAGGCAACCAGCCACCCCAAAAAGTGCTCCCCTTACCGTCTTCTTGTGGTTCTGAAATACTCTCTACACGTTACGCTATGTAATAATAATAATAATTATTATAATAATAATAATAATAACAATAATAATAATAATAATAATAAAACTGAAGAAGCAGTGGTGTGATTACCTCCACAGTCCACACTGCTGATGCTGCTAAATTTCTGTCAGATGATTCAGTCATGGGGCTTCAAAGGTCTGGCATGTTCATGGATTAGTCCTTGTGGCAATCGGAAAGTTGTGTGTACGTTTTTGGAATCTGCATGATTCAGAACTAGCAGGAAATAGGCCTGGATGTTTGGCTGCCGGGTTTTCCAGTTTGCAGTTGCTGTTAGTTGGCTCTAGCCCCTTAGCAGTGACGAGGTTGGAGAGCATTGGTGTTGACAGTGACATGCCATGTGACGGTGAGTCTGAGACTGGAGAATGGGGTCAGGACTTAGCTACACATTTGGTCATGAGGTTGGGGGCACTTAAACCTTGGAAATGAAAATGTTTTGATACTGTACAATGCTGTGCAAAAGTCTTAGGCACTTGCGAAAATAATATTTTGTCTTGATGCATTTTACTACTTCCTTATTTGTTTGTATTTATTCTAATGTTAACTTTACACATTAATTAAACCTGGGATTAAATTATTTGCATAAGTGCCTTGTGGCTCTGTAATACTGTAGAGTGGTATTGTTGAACTTATTTAAGTACTGTTCAGAGGACCCAAATGCCATTCTTATAAATTAAGTCTTGTCACAGGATATTTCAAGCATGGTGCACTGGTCACCCCCTCAGTGTGTTAGCTGGGGGAGTAGGGAGAGGTTGGGGAGCATTGGAAGCACTGAACATTACTTCTTTTACATTCATGGAATGAATTTTGTACAAAAGCAGCAGCTCTGTCCTCTTACTTCAGTCACTGACCTCAAAAATGCCTGTGGTTTTCAAACACCATCCAGAGTTGAGGCTGTTTGTGATTAGCGGACAGAGTTCTTGTCCAGTTCAAATCAAATGAACACGTAATTGGGGTGCAAAAGTATTTTAAACTTTTACAAAAACCAAGGATTTCTACATTTTATGAGGATGGAAGATCTTATTATATGATTTGTTCAAAAGATATAAAAAGAAGGGAGTGTTTTGGTTATTACTCTAATGTAAATAATATAAAAGATGTCTGTCTCTAAAGTTCTTGCCGTTGTAGTGATATTCCCACAAATAAGGCATGATACAAGTGCGGTAAAATTCATAAAACGCCCAGCCTCTGGTGTATTACTACTTTATAATACGCTCAAAACACAACAGGTTTCAATACACTAATGTTCAACACATAGTTACATTTATTGTACACTATTATTTGCCCAATATTGTCATTTTAATTACTTAAAATGAGCCTTTAATGCTGACCTAATCTGTGAGTGGTCATGTGTGTATTGAATATTTTTACAACTGCTTAAAATACGGCTCAGCCGTTTAAGAGCTGAGATGTCACATCTCGGCTCTACCCACTGCTTTTGTGAGAGGGACAATTTTGCCCTAAGATGCTGAAAGTTACATTTAATCATTATATTATTCAAGATAAGATAAACCTTTATTAGTCCCACGAGTGGGAAATTTGTTTGGTCACAGCAGAAAGTGGACAGTACAAAGTTAAGAGCAGCAAAATTAAGAAAAACAATAGAATAGAATAAAATAAAATATAATAAAATACTGTCACAGCACAGAATAAAATACTGCGAATAAAATACTATGTTTCAAAATAGAATAAAATAGAATAAAATGTCACAGCACATTATACAGTAAAGTGTTCAAATGTACAGTCTAAAGAAAATGTACAGTACAGTATAGAATCAGGATAAAAATGTACAGTATAAAATAACATCTAGGAGTATAAATATGTACATCTGTATAGTAAGAATATGTATAAATGTATGTAAACTATAGGTAAGACTAAATTGCACCTTTAAAAAGTAAGACTAGATGTAGGCTTGGGCAGTTATTTCACCCAAATATTGCACATGTTGTATCAAAAAAAGAGAAATTTCACTTAGTAATGTTGCATATAAGAGAATTTAGCAAAAGCTACCCTGTGTATTGGATGTGTGTGTGTCTTTCTGCACGTGTGTGGTCATCTCCAAGGTATTTGTTGTGGACTCTGACAGCGGTTGGCAGGAAAGACTTACGGAATCTCTCCATCCCACATCGTGGGTGCAGCAGCCTGCCACTGAAGTCTCCTGCATGGAGACTTCAGTGAGTCTCCTGCATGGTGTCTCCTGCATGGAGTGGGAGATGTTGTCCAACAAGGATGACAGCTTCGCCACCATTCTCCTGTCACTCACCACCTCCACTGTGTCCAGAGGGCATCCTAGAACAGAGCTGGCCCTCCGGATCAGCCTGCTCAGTCTCTTTCTGTCTCCAGCAGAGATGCTGCTGCCCCAGCAAGCCACACCATAAAAGATGGCCGAGGCCACCACAGAGTCATAAAAGGTCTTCAGGTGTGCGCCCTTCACTCCAAAAGACCTGAGCCTCTGCAGCAGGTACAGCCTGCTCTGCCCTTTTCTGTAGAGAGCATTTGAATTGTGAGTCCAGTCCAGTCTATTGTTCAGCTGAACACCAAGGTACCTGTAGCTCTCCACAGCCTCAATGTCCATGCCTTGGATGTTTAGTGGTTGCAGTGGAGGATGTTTGTGCCTGTGGAAGTCTCCTTGGTTTTTCCAGTGTTGATCTGGAGGTAGTTCTGCTGTCACCAGTCCACAAAATCCTGGGTCAGTTCTCTGTACTCTTGTCGTCCCCATCAGTGATGAGGCCAACTATTGCACAGTCATCAGAGAACTTCTGCAGGAAGCACTGGGTGGACTTGTGAGTGAAGTCTGCAGTGTAGATGGTGAAGAGGAATGGTGCCAGAACCGTTCCCTGTGGGGCCCCAGCACTGCAGACGACCCAACACACAGCCCTGAGTTGTCACATACTGTGGCCTGTTAGTGAGGTACTCCAGCTGGAATCAAACCCGATTCCAAAGCAGACTCGATGGATCATACTTTCCTCTACCCGGGATTCACAACCTAACAGCTAATCAGCAAGGAGGGAACCACCTGTGGTGTCCATCGAACGAGGAGGACAGGTACCGCCCCGGCCCCCGAGCCCTCCTTCACACATACGTACTTCTCCCACCTTGCAGTTTCCTGTCACTGCTTCCTCTCTGATGCCCTCTGCATGTTCTCCTGTAGAGCTGAGCTGGTCTGAAAGCTCTAATGCTGCAGGGCTGCAGGAAGCGAGCTGCCAAACTCCACGGCCACATTTTGTCGAGCGTGTCACAATGAAACAGCTGTGGCTCCACTAACAAACTCCTGCCTGGATTTACACATTCCCTCATTAACATTCTCTCTCGCCCTCTCCCTCTCCCCCTCTCACTGCCATGCTGTGCTTAAGATAAAGCCCTGAGGTACCTCATTAGCAAGTCTACCCTCAGCCACACACACACACACACACACACACACAAAGTGTGTATTCCTGCCTTTGTGAGGTGTTTCTGTGTTCTTCTGTATGTCGGTGTCTACACGCTGCTGTGCCGCACCCGACTCTGATCGTAACCGCAGAAAACGAACAGCTTTATTCCCTTTTATTTTTTCAAATATGAACTGCAGCCAGAATGTTAGTATTCTGAATCACAGAGGAGACATCCTGTCCCCACAAAGACCTAAATGCACACACACGCATATCTGCGAGGATGCATATGCAAGCACAGGGTCACTCACTTGCATTGAGTTGTTTATTTTTCAGCCATATAGAAATACATTCTAGTCATCTCTCCAGTTTTGTGCCTCATGTAATATTCATTTCATTAAAGCTTTATTGGCTCGCAGAAAACGAATTTGCTGAAGCAATACAGAGAATGTGACATTAAAAAACACCAAGAGCCCACAAAATATATCAGTCTCAAAGAGATGGAAAATCATTTAAATCTGTACATGAAAGAAGCATTCTCAAAATAATTCTCGAAACATTAATTATATGTTAATGTGTTCTATATTAAAACATATTAATTATGTCAATTATGTTACATATTAATACTAGGGCTGTCAGTAGATTAAAATATTTAATAGCGATTAATCACATTTGCGATTAATCGCACCTTTAATCGCAGTCCTAAACATACTGTTTTTAATACTCATCAACATAGGAGTAGACAAATATGTTTGCTTTGTGCAGATTTCTGTTTATTAATGATGGTCAATACATTTTTTCAAAAAATAATCTTACACATATATATAGGAGCTGCAAAGAGGGACCAACTCCATATGAAAGTCTATGTATCTGAGTGCAGTGTTATTAACACTAGAACGGCTGACAGCATCAACCCAGCTAATTAATACATGAATGTAATTAAGACTTAATCATATAAAAGTATATAGAATTATTTAAAATGCATAAAAATGTAGCACGTACCTACTTTTTTGCAAGTATTAGAACTGTGTATTCCATTGAGTTCAGTTCAGATCTATGCAATACAATTCAGTTCAGTTCAGTTCTGTATTCAATGTAATGCAGTTCAGTTCTTTTCAGTGCATTTCAGTGCAATGTGGTTTAATTCAATTTGACCCAAATCAAATCGATATGGTGATTCACTTTAGTTCATTTCATTAAGTTTGATTGAAGTTTTATTGACATGAGCATACTATGTTTTAGAGGTAACAAAGCATTCAAATCTGTTTATCATCCCAGTCATTTTAGTCAATAAACCAGTCAATACACACACAAACACACACACGCACACGCACACACACACGCACACACACACGCACACACACACACGCACACACACACGCACACACGCACACACACGCACACACGCGCACACACACACACACACACACACACGCACACACACACACACACACACACACACACTGCATGCATTCAGTCTTACTTCAGTCTTATTCAGAACTCTTTCTCCCTCTCTCTCCCTGAACTGTCTCCTCATTGTGACGCTGAACAGATAAGAAGCCTGCTGTCTGTATCTCGGTGAATGTAACAGCGGAGCGATATCACAAGTAGAATGTTTTGTAAACAAATCATTTTTTCTTTAGCCATTCAGCCCACCGTGAGCTTCATTGCGCTGAACTCCATCTCATTTCAGACATCTCTCTCTTTTCTGTCTGCTCTTATTCCACTGCAACACAATATCGGGGACATGCCATGAGCCTATTTCATCATACACAACAGCAAAACAGCATGATGTGTGCTGGAACGTGAACATGCTTGAGAGCCTGGTTTTCAGTCTTGTACGGCCTTAAAACAGACAGAATGCACACTCACCCTCCACTTTATTCAAAATCCAAGCTTGTCTCGGCACTCACTGAAGACTTTAAAAGCTGAGCTACAGTCTGTAATTGTACCCCCTGTATAGAGGAGCTATACAGCAGGTCCTCTATACAGGGGAACAATTACAGACTGTAGGCCACTTGTTTTTACAATGTGTTTTTACAATATAACCAATCTCAGCTGAATCCTTGGCAGTTATATTCTTGGCAGTTCTCAGGTTCACAGTCAAACGTTTATAAGATGAGGTTCTTAAAAAATGTTTGTTTTTTAATATATTTGTTGTACCTTCCATTCTTGATTCAGTGAAAGAATTCAAAATTTGACACAGGCTTTGCTGTGACAAATCCATATTAAAGCTTATGATGCCTTTAATCAGTTATGATGCCTTTTCAAAAGGCTACAAACTAGCAAACAGTAGGCCACAGTTCTGATACTGGTTCAAGTCTGCTGGTTTTCTGCAGGCAGTGGAAGTGTCCAGACATTGTTGTGCAGAAGTACTCACACACTATGCTTGAAAAAGACAGACACAGTGCACTGCAGTAAATCTAACCGTTCAACTGCAGATACAGATACACAAATCTATATTCCTCTATCAGGAGTGTACGCATAATCCATACACTCCATAACAGAAGCTGGTTTATGCTTGCTGGGCCCTTATTAGAATCTCATTCCTGGAGTCCGCTCCTTGCTGGAGTATTGTTAGAGATCTGTAGATACACAGTTTGTGCAAGCTGTCCTCTAGTCCTTCACTGATAGTCCCTGACCTCAAAGCTGCTCCTGTCTGGCTGTTTTTGGGGGGTAGACCTTGTGTCAGCACATTTGGCCACTCTAGGTGAAACAGAATTTTGCCTCCCCCAAGCTTCAGTCTAGGCATGAATTATTTGGTGTGTGTTGGGAGAGATTGAGGGTCAACCCGTTGCAGGGTAAAAATCGTACGCCTCTCCTCTTGTTTTCCTGTTTGATACAGTGGCATTGAGCATTTTCAAATGTACATGGAGCGACTAGCAGTGCTCTGGTGCAGTGGCGTTGTGCATTGCCAGATCGACATTAGTCTAGTCTCCTCGCAGCCACCCAAATAATATCTGGATCAACAGCAGTCCTTTAGCTTTGAGTTTATAGAACAAAAATCCGATTTATCCTAAGGAGAAATGTAGTATGCCTTGCTTTGAGTTTCCAGTTTAAGATGCTATGCTGCAGAGCTGGACTGTGTGCAACTAGTCAAAGCCAGGCAGATTAGAAACAACACTGACAGCAAATATAAACGTCTGTTGAAATTAATTAAAGGCACTGTACAAAATGTGTGTGCTGTACAGTTGAGTAAGATTCACTTAGTAGCTGCTGAAATGAACTAATTTGTGGGAGGAGCATGCACAGGTCTGTTGCACACCTATACAGTGGATGTTGGCTCGTAAACAATTGGTCAGATTGCATTGGGACAGATGGTGCTTTCACGGTACCACTAAGATCTATCCTCTCAATGTTCACTTTTCAGCTGTCAGAGGACAGTGAACATGACATTTCCAGGACATTAGTTTACAGCTTAATGTTTTATTAAAAGCTGTCTGACTAACAAAACCCTGAGTAAATTAAGTTCTTTAGAGTACATGGCACGACGCTCATAACCTAGATACCACAGTCTGTACTAGGCAATAATAACTGAGTTTATAAACAGCCCCAGAAAAACTCAGTGGATACTGCGGAAGCCTGCAAAATCACTCAATAAAACCCAGGCTTGTTTGAACAGCTGCGCTCCACAGTTTGTCCAACTGGCGCTGTAATTCTCAACACACCACTATTCTGTGTAATATTTGCCTGATGTCTGATTTTAACTAAAAAAGACATGTAGTCTTTAAAGCACAAGACTTAATGTGGTTATCTATTATTTCAAGTAAACTGCTTAATACACATAATGCATTAAGACATAAACATCAAAAATATAATACATATATATGTTCCTTAAACATCAGTTATGTTATTATTGGGTGGCCACATTAAATTTTTGGTGCAGAGCTGTTACATGAACATGACCAGCATGAATAAAACATCGCAAGGAATCTTTACCTGCAGGCTCATCACAACAGTCAATGTCTGAAGTATGCAAAACAACAGCTAGATAAGACATTTTGGAAAATAATGTGTTCTGTAGATGAAGTAAAAATAGAACGCTTTGGCTACAGTCACCAAAGGTATGTGTGGAGGAAAAAAGCAGCATTGGATGAAAAGAATACTTTGCATGGGAGTAGATCCATTACACTCTGTGTAGCTGCCAGAAGCACAGGAAACATTGCACAGCTCCATAAAAGACTAGATTCCACTAAATATCAATAGATTCTGAAAGTAAACGTGACAGTCAGTCAAGAAACTGAAGCTGAAAAGAAGCTGGCTTCCAAAACAGGACAGTGATCTAAAAACATTACTCAAAAACCACAGTGAAGTTGCTGAATGAAAAATCAGGGTAGATCTTAGATATGGTGCATGCATGCAGGACAGGACTATCACAGAATTAGAGTACAGCTTATTTATGTATTGTTTTATTTAATGTAAAAAATTATTATTTGTTTTAATATGTTTTTTCTTATGTTTCCTTAAGTTTCTCCGCATTTATTCTTGCCCAGTTCCTCTTACTAATTATGACTCCCCCAGTCATGCACTTCCACTACCGCCACATCACTAAAGATCTCAATATGCTTGGAGGAGGACACTAATCTCCAGTTATGATACATCAACTAACAAACAACTATTTATACATTTTATATGTTCTTTTTCTCTCCCTCTCTGCACATCTTTCCTCCCCATCACTCTGCTAAAGCTGTTCATTTGTCTGGCGTTTGATTATGCATTTAGGCCAGTAATGAATTTGAAGTGTGTGGTAAATAGGACGGGCCGTTTCGATAATGATACAAGACTATCGCAATTTGCCTCTTTTATCCGAGTCCACACACGGGACAGAATTCGTCAGGAGTCTTAATTAATCTGAAATTTACGATGAAGGTTGCTCTTCTGTGAAAGGTTAATTAAAAAAAGAAAGCAAACAGAATTCCTGAGTGAGATCACTGGAGCAGGTAAAAATAGAGCTGTGGCTAATCGCCTCTCTCCTGACCTCGAAGTCAATGATTAACTTTGCCTTGTTGAGACGTGCCAAACATTGCCAGGTACTTCCTTCCAGTTGAAGATGTTTGCTTTCAGGGAAAGCTAATGTGCACTTTGGAGTTCCTGTTGAGTTTTAAAAGCCATAGACTCCAGTTTTGATTGTGGTCTATGAGCAGTTCTGTATAAGTGGGGCGATATCACCATCTGTTCAGTGGATTTTGCTGGAATGATTTGTGTGAATCACACACTCCTACCTTGTATTTACACTCACTGGTCAGTTAATGAGAGCCAACTACATTACAGGCGCACCTTAAGCGTGCGAGCGCTGACTGCAGTCCATCTCTTGTCATGTGCACTTAGTTATCCGTGGCCTTCCCCGCTGATCACTGGTCCTTTCAGCTTTTTGACCACGGGACCACCAGATGGAAAGGTCATGGCAGTGTGTGGTATTGTGTAGCACTACTAGGAGTGGCAAAGCAGAGGAACCCAAAATATTATTGCTGGCCTACATGAAATAAAGTGGCAGTGGAGTGTATGTGGCAAATACTCGAATGAGGAGAAAAGTACATTAAATTACATTTACATTACAGTCATTTGGCAGATGCTTTTATCCATGATTTTGTTTTTATTGCAATTTGAGGAAACTCTCAAGTTTCAGGACAGTATGAGAACCACATAGTAGTTCTGGTGCTAAAATCTTTTAGGGAGTAGTGCAAGAAGATAGACAGTGCATCAGGAGAGAAGATGCTCTCTGAACAGATGACTATTCAGGAGGAAAAGACAACACAGTACCTTTTATTTCATTTTATAGGAAGAGGTTTATTCATACAGCCAAAAATGCTGGAGAGTAAGAGAAGAAGGTAGCATCTAAAACTGCATACTGCCACATTAATTAATAGGTAAAAATAGGACACCACCATCAGAGGTACATACAGTAGTGTAGGATGTACAGAATGAAAGTGTGTTACTTGACAGCAGCCTTGTTTTTTTGGAGAAAGAGGACAATTCCAGTTATGTAATAGATTTGAATGAGGTACGTAACTGTGTTTTAATGGCCCAAGTACAAGTAAGCCCTCTGTGCTAAAATCTCTTACTGTTCCTCGTGGAAGAAAACGCAACCATATCCTACTTTTACCAGGTTTACTTTTCAGTGTTTTCTTGGGCAAATGTGACAAAAAAACAACTTATGGGTCAAAAGCAAGATGAAAAGTAGGAAAAAGAAAATATAAAATAAAGGGGGCTACAAAATGTTGGTATTTTTTCTGTTTCCCCTGAAACCTTAATCCTTATTCATTGACGTTTCTTGTTCCTCATCGGTTCAGCTATGGGTTGTTGACTCTAAAATAGTCACATTAATGTGGTGTGAGTTAGGGGGCATTCCCAGTATTTAGTTATTAATATTACATGTCTGTGTCATTTTCCCAAATGTGAGTATTGTAGCAACATCTATCATCTAAGTTAGCACACTGCTCGCTTAGCTTCATTCAAATGAAATTTTTAGCAAAGTGTGATTTTGCTGTTAAAATTAGCAAGCAAGCCAAGCTGTGAAAAAGTAAACATTTTTAAAGTGGTCTGTGATGTATAATAGATCTGTCTATTATATAATCTATATGATCTGTCTAATGTATAATACACTGTCAGATTTCTAGTTGTATATATGTATATTTAGACCAAATAGATCAAATACTCTATGTGGACAAATGTATTGGAACACCTGACTATTACACCAACAGGGACTTTTATGACATTGCATTCAAATACATAGACTTTAATATGGAGTTTGTCCCCTTTTTCAGCTATAACTTCTTCCACTCTTCTTGGAGAGGTATCCACAAGATTTTGGAGTCTTACTGTGGGAATTTGTGCCCTTCATTCTGTGAATTTTTGAGGTCAGGCACTGACGTTGGATGAGAAGGCCTGGCTCACAGTCTCCATTCTAGTTCATCCAAGGGTGTTGGATGAGGTTGAGGCCAGTCAAGTTCCTCCACTCTGAACTCATCCATGTTTTTATGGACCTTGCTATGTCCACTGGGGCACAGTCATGCTGGAATAGATTACCTCTTCCCCTTCACTGGAAGTAAGGGGCAAACTGAATTTAACAAGTAAGAGCTATGTCCCAATACTTTTGTCCATTTAGTGTAGGTATTTATGTACATTTACTAGGGCTGGGCACGTTAACGCGTTATTATCGCGTTATTTTATCGGACGTTAACGTATTTTTAATCCTTTTATTTTGAAAGTTTGTTGCATTTTTGTGCTGGGGTGCGAGCAGCACGCAGTGCTCTAGTTAGGTCTCGGCTAGTTTTCGCGTTTATAATATGTCATCATTACTTTTGTCCGTATTATTAGTCCATTGCTTTGTCCATATAATATAGACAAAAGTAATGGGACGCCTGACCCACACGAAAACCAGCTGCGATCTAAAGCGCTGCGGGGACAAAAGTATTCTGACGCCCGAGGATTACATCAACACAGACTTTAATAACACTGCATTCAGATACATAGACTTTAATATGGAGTTGGTCTCCCTTTGCAGCTGCTATAATGCTCTGGACTCTGAGGGTAACTTGTTACTCTATAACAAACTAGATAAAACGTGAATGCCTTGCAGTGGCAAATAGATTTGGTTCTTATTTGATTTGATTTCATGAATGTTTAAGTTGAGATTTACGAGAAACATTTCAACTGCAACTGTGTTAAAGGGAACACTGCTGTTAAAAAGCTCCTTATTTGTTTAAAGTGTTTGAAAAAAAAAAACGTTATTGCAGTTTTGTTTATATAGCAGTACTTTAAAAATAAACGTGCGGTATACACTACTTTTGAAGGAATGATTTAATTTTGTGTATAACAATGCGATTAATCCCAGAAAAGTAAAGAATGCGATTAAACTCGATTAAAACGTTTAATCGTTGCCCAGTATTAATATTTACATACGGCAATTTTTATTTGAGGTCCATAGCAGGACTGATTACATGTTCTTTTCTCAAAAACAGTGCTGGTGTCTTCCAAGGTCATAATAATTGAAAGCTGTCTGCTTGGTGTTTAACAGAGGGCAGGAGAATTGGAGGAAGATGTGAAAATATTAAATCCTACAAGGTAAGCCCCTTTGGAGCGTATAGGAGCTGAATTGGAAGCTGAGAAGAGTTTGGTGAAGGAAATTTCTTTGGCTGCAGACCTCATAACCTTTCACTTGTTTAGAAACACAAATCTTATTCCAATGGTTAAGATTTGAAAACGGCTTTCAGAGTGCTTTGATGTGAAATGTCAGAATTTTTCACAGATGCCTCTGATGCCTCACATTGCAAGAGATGGTTATGATTACCCTGCCTAATTTTGCCTTATGTTGGTCTGTAATATATTTGTAAAATCAGTTCATGGAAGAGGGGTACGTGCAACATGCTGTAAGGCAAAATCCCCAAAAGCAAACTTATTTGTCCTGATTTACCACTATATTACTATTATCAACGTTACATATAAAACCCATCTAGGTAGACCCATCTAGCTTCATTAATCGTTGTGGCTAGTACATGAGATGCATATTTGTGTTGCAGGCATAAAGAGCTTTGGTTCCTGTCACTGCTGTTGTATAGAAATCAGTGCATCATTTCAAATCAAACCACTCTGAATGACTTTGTTTACATCTCAATGATTGAATTATGCGGAACGAAAAATAGTGGAATTCCCCTTTAATATCACTCACTGTGACTTCCCAGTAACAATACTTAAAACCACAAAAGCACAACTCCAGTAAATGTAATATTAGCTCTGTTTCTCTCTGGTGACCTTGTGTATACGCATATGTGCTAGTTAATTGTGATTAATAGGAGCATGTTTTAAACGCTAGACCATAAATGAAATGTAATGCCATTCTCTCTGAACCCAGCCTTCTGTGTTAATGCTTTAGCAATCATGGGGAATGGATGATGCTATGGCGATTAAGTAATACTTAGCTTTGATCTCTAGATTTGCAAAAACTCAGGCGTTACAGAGGTAGTTTTTAAAGCATAGACAGACCTTTTCTCTACTTATCAGTATTATGAAAGACATGAACCGTAGGAAAGCAGAAGAATGTGTCCTCTTATTGGCCTTTGTGCGTGCGTGCATGTGTGTGTGTGTGTGTGTATGTCAGTCTTTGTTTGTCTGCGGCTGAGTATCCCCCTCCAGATCCCAGTCTCTCTCTATATGTGTGTCTCTGTCTCTGGAAAAGAGGATGTAGTTTTCTCCACAGACAAACTGTGAACTCATTCTGTCACTTCAGCTACTACTGAGCAGGTACCTGTCAAGCAGCCTTACAAAGAAAGAAAAGAAGCAGACAATGTGGCCTGTGATTATCCTTACACTTTATAGTTTCCCTTGAGCTCATGTTTGTATTTTTTCCATTGACTTTTCTCTTTTGTCATATGACACAAAAAGAGTAATATAAATATTACACATATACAATATTTAAATCGCCTAGATAGAGTCATTTACAGTGACTAAATCATTGTGGAGAGGTTAGATTTAGGATTACATTTAAGCACAGTGTTCAGTCAGATTTATGTTGATTTTTTTGTCCTTTGCTGAAACCTTTGGTTGCAGAGATTTGTTTTCATTTAGCCACAAGAGCATTAATGTGGCTGGGCACTGATGTTGGGCAATAAGGCCTGGCTTCCAGTCAGCATTCCAGTTCATCCCAAAGGTTGTCGATGGACTGTTGAGGTCAGGGCCCTATGCAGGCCAGTCAAGACCAAACTTAGCAACGCATTTCTTAATGGACCTCACTTTGTCCAAGTGGGCATTGTTGGAAGCGCACAGTTGTGCAGACCAGGCGAATTCAACCAAAGCTCAAAATATCTAGAAAGACTTGCATTGTTGTCCAGTCATTGCGTTTTTTCTGTGTTAGACATGTAAAGCATGTATCTTTTAAGATAAGATAAGATAAATCTTAATGTCATTGTCACTTTTCCAAGGAACAACGAAATTTAAGGTGCAGTCGACTGTGAGGCATATAGTTAAGACATGAATAAAATACATAGATAACAAATAGTAATAGTAGTATACAAATTGCACTGGTATGAATAAATATGAAAATACAAAAAACAAATTGCACTGGATTTTTACAGTCTGTTGCATGTGTGAGAAGGTATTGCACACTGTGGAGACATTGTAGAGATATTGCATATTATGGCTAACAGTTCTATTTTGAATTCAGGGTCATGATTGCATGATTTTGTGCTACATACCAGGATGTGCAAGTAATATTTCAACTAAAGACACACCAAACTGCACTTATATGGACAACGATGCACTGCATTTATTGTTCTAAAGAACATTAGATGCTTGGTTCAGAAACTACTTGCTTCTGCTACAGGGCAATATAATTACATATCGGCAACGACAAAAACAATTGGAGGGCAGGATGATAAACTTGATATTGTATAGTTTTTAACAAGAAAAAACAGAGCAAATTAATATTTTGATATCACCAAGATGATATCAGCAGTTCTGATGTCAGAGTGAGAATTTAAAACAGTCTGATTGTGAGGTCTGTGAAACATGGAAGGGTCGAATACATGCTCAGACTTTGTTGGAATGAACGTTTTCATAAGAGCCTGCATATGACCAGTGAGTTGAAGATACAAAAGCAATAACTTTAAACAATAATTTATTTGTGCGAGAACCAAGGTTCTAATGATGAAGCAGTTTACATGGTCTAGGAAAAGTTTAGCATGGGGATTTTAAAAATTTTTGAGGAGGAGGGTTTGTTTTGGTGGACTGTTGCAGGTGCTTTTATTTAGTCAGCTGAGGGGTACACTCTTTAATAGCCACAGTATTTCCTAATGGCAATGGCCTCATGACAAAGAGTTGGCTTGACCTCCAAATTCCCCATGTCTCAATCCAATTAAGTGTCTGATGTGCCGAACAAACTAGTCCGATCCATAGAGGCCCCAACTCACAGCTGCTGCCAGACTTCAGAGGTCTTGTGGAGTCCCTGCCTCAATGGGGAGCATGGTTGAGCATGGTTTTGCAGGTGGCAGATGCTTTTAATGTTCTGGCTGATTGGCTTATGTCTAAAATGAAACGGGCAGTAGCAGAAACTTCTATATTCTCGAATTTTTTTAGACTTCGATATTGTAGGATACATTTGGTGTCACAGTTGTGTAAAGAAGTCACACTATTAAGAGCGATGAGAGCAAGTGTGAATGCCTAATTGGACGATAAGCATGATGTTTCTCTTTCTCTCTGTCTCGTTTTCTCTCTCTCCCCCTTTCCCCCTCTGACTCTATGCGCTGAAAATGGGACAGATGCTTGGATTTGGAGTTCCAAGGGAAATGCAGATGAGTTTGTACGTGTTTAATCTTGTGACGTGCTTCGAACAGCTGTTATGGCCTGATTATTTCTGCTATGAAATGATGTTCACAGCAAAGCATTATGGCCTGTGATTGGCAGAACAGGATGCCCAGCATCAGTTTGAGCAATGTTCTTACATACGGTCTCAAAGCTTTCCACATTTAAAAGAAACTGTGTTGTCTACTTTGGTTGCACAAGAAGAACATCAGTGTGCATGTAGTAGGGATGGGTGTGTCTAGCAAAAGCAGTATTTGATGATGACTGAGAACAGTTTGACCATTCTTTAAAGATAGACCCCCTTCTGCTCTAAAACTCACATACAGAGAAAAAGAGAGAAAGACCCATTCACACTCTGTTGCGCTGCCAGAGCAATGCACACACAGGCACATAAAGAGAGAGATTGAGAAAGACACATTTATGTTTTTCACATAACATACGTTTATCTCGATTTGGAAGGAATACCTTTGTCGTCTTCTGTCTCTGCTATTTAAAGGCTGCTAGCAAACAGCTTTTGAGTACATTATACCACCACCTCCTGGCGATAGTAACTTACTTACTTACATCAACACAGCAATCAAAATAAGACAAAATGATTTTTAGACAATAGGATGGCCATGTTAACTATTCAATTTCTGATATATTATAAAAACATATTAGAATAGGCTATTTCTAGTGTACAGTGCGGTCGATGTGGGGGGGAATTTGATGATGATAGCTTTTAGTCAAATAAGCAGGTAAGCTTTTTTCAGTGTGTGTTCTACAGGAATGATAGGAAGAAACATTATAGATACTTACAGGAAAGCTATTATTCTTTTAGATTTTATGATGCGAGAAAAGTGAAATTGATGTCTCCTTTTTCTAAATGGATGTAGATAATTTCACTGACTGCTGAAATGCAGAGCTTCCGAAGACACTTACAGTCACAGTGGGGTTTGATGTTTTGTTCTGCCTTCCTTTATATGTAGCACACAAAGCAGATGTCAAAACGGATGTTGAGTGTTAATCTAATCTAAAATAAAGCAGCAAAATATGTGCAGTAATCCCAACTTCAATGTAGTGCTTGGATTACAATGCTAAAAACTAGTGATGGGCCAATCCACGTTTTTCCAGTTCCGATCCATTTCCAATACATGACTGCCAATACCGATTCCGAAATAATACATCTTTTTATTTTAATATTAGCATTATTTTTGTTGAATTTGTGCTGTTTGTTTGTGAGGTTGCATCACAGAATAAATAAACTACTAAGCACTTATTAGAAGAGCAAAAAATATTCAAAACTACACTGAATTTAAAGGCATTCCAAAGGAATTTATTGATGTCACGTTTCACAAAAAAATTTGTAAATGTCAAAAACACAACAATCTTAGCTGAATCATCTAAATAGTTCAAGTATTATGTCCAAAACGAATGCGTTTTAAATTACATGAATTCAGAGAGGGCAAAAACAGCCAACAAAACACACAAAACAGTCCCTGAAATAACCCCAAAGAGGTCTTGAGGGAGAGCTAAGAGTCTTCTGATATTCCTTTTGCTTTTGGGTTGTCTGCTGTAATTTTTGAAAAACGTCAGCGAGCGTCTGCTGCCTGGTGTCTTTTTTCTTATTTGCTAGCATCTCCTGGTACGCTTTGTCATGAAATCTCTGCAGGTGCTTGATTAAATTTGTTGTATTGTGCGACGCAACCGTACTTCCACTCCTCGGCACGCTGGCTTTGCACACATTGCAGGTGGCCGTCTTGCTTTTCGGCGTTTCCAAACTAAAGTATCTCCAAACAAGCGACATTTCAAAACAAGGCTCGCTCAGATTGAGGTTCCCGCGGGTTCACCGTATGGGGCGGTAACGCATCTCGTATTACGCAGCATCGAGTTTAAGGTCCAGCGCAAGCTGCGAACTGGAATATAGAGATTGGGGCTGTCCAACCGACAGTGTTGTGCCTGAACACGTTCAATGAACTGAACAAGTCTTTTTACAAATTATGAACATAAGCGTGAGTGACGTTCACTCTTGCGAGACTGAATGCAGTTCATGCTGTACGTTCGCAGGATAGTGATGGGAAGTTCGGCTCTTTTCAGAGGGTCGGCTCTTGTGGTACGGCCCCAAAAGAAGAGCCGGATCTATCGGCTGCCAAAAGGCTCTTCGTTTATTATCGTCTGTAGCCTCATATTTCAGCCCAACTTGGTAAATATCAATACTTTGTGTGTTGATAAAAAGTGGGGATCGGCTCTCACTCGAAAGGAGTCGGCGCTTCTGATTCACTACAAAGAATCGGCTCTTCTGATTCACTACAAAGAATCGGCTCTTAGTAGCAGGCTAACACGGTGCTGCAAGTCCGGACACCTCGGCAGAAATACACATGAGAAATAAGCTTATAAAAGGAGGATATTGATGTTTAGTACTAAATACTGGATGTTTGAGTTTTAGAGCTGTACATTTTCACTCGTTTGATAAGGTTTAAAAAAGACAACGGTTGTTAGTTTATTTTTAGTTTTTTATGTAACTTATGTCTGTGATTGTTCAGTCGTATGACAGATAGGAAAAGATTGAAGGAGGTTGAGATAGGACGTTGTATTGAAAATGTAAAAAAAAAAACGTACGTGAATAAGTTCATTTTTGAGCTGTGAACCAATTATTATAGTCCCGTTGGTGTGAGAGGAATTTAAACACCTGAAAGTCGGTGTTAAAGTACTGTAACAGTACCGGTGTTCTGCACAACACCCACTAGTTAACATGGCTAACGCTAGCTAACATTGGTAACGCTAAATTCAAGGTATCAGCCTTTGTTTTGTTTTGTTTAATTGTTGTGTTGATTGTTAATGTTACAGAGAACTTTTAATAAAATTTGCTCAGAGTTTGTTCCTCCCACACCCTTGTTCCTCCGCTGGGTGTGTGATGACGTCAACAAACGACTAGTCGACGCGACTTCAACTATTCTGACCGACTAGTCGACTTGAAAAACTATGAAGTCGTTAATGCCCTAATATATATATATATATATCCTGCCGTGGATTAAACTGTTCCCAATCTCAGTTGAACACTTTAAAGGTATCCGCCTTTGTTTTGTTTTGTTTAATTGTCCTGTTGACCGTTACAGAGAACTTTTAATAAAAGTTAGTGGATGCTGTGCAGAATGCCAGTACTGTTACTGTACTTTAACACCGACTTGCAGATTGTGCAGGTGTCCGTGCTGTTTGTGTGTCTACAGTGAAGTATCTCCACACATGTGATGTGTGTGTGTCTCCTCTGCTGCATGTCTCTCGTCTTGTGTTTAGATTCCTCTCACGCCAACGGTACCGGCCCTTTTATGAAGGGACTATAATAATTGGTTAAACCACGTAAGGCGTGTCAGCGTCAGCCAATCAGAGGCACAGATTTCATTGTGTACACAAGCGAGGGCAGGGGGCGTAGACTCATGCCTCTGAAGTCGACTTTTGTGTTAATGCCCTAATATATATATATATATACATATTCAGCTTAAACCACATCCAGCTCTTCATTAAGTTGGTGCAGACTTGTGAATGTGAGCTTACTGTCAGCTTCAAAAATGAAGTCATTATGTGTTCTAAACTGCACCCACACGTCTGCACCAGCTTAATGAAGAGCTGGATGCAGTTAGAGCAGGCTGAGGGAAGTTTTGGGATGCATTTATATTAAAGATTTGGGAGACTATTGACTTCTGGTGTCCTAAATGTCAACCATTAAGATAATTAGAATGTGAAAAATCTGAAGCTCAGGTGAAGAGTTCAGTGTTCAGTTCAGGTATGCGCTCCAGCCTGCAGTGCAGAGAGTGTGTCTTAGTGAAGGACAGTGAAAAATTCAACATTGGCTGTATTTGCTCTCCTCTAATCCATCTGTATTCAAAAAGGCAAGACAGTGATCAGAAGTGACTCGTGTGTCGCGGTAAGGATGCCACTGACCTACTTCGGGTAGCACCGTGCTCCCATTGTTGCTGCGGTGGGCTTCGTGGTTCACGCGATGCTAAATCAGTGAGCGCGGCTCGTGGCGGGGGAGCTTAATCAGTGGGCCTGATAGAGCCTGTGTGAAGGAGATTACCGGGTTGGATGAACTCAGACAGAATCTAATTTGCCTTAGTAGGAGTTATTTTAGCTGCAGTGTGTCAGTCTGTGGGGGCACTGATGCTATAAAGATCCCACTGACTCTGAGATTAATGATGCCTCTACAGGGCCAGCGTGCAACACACACACACACACACACACACACACACACACACACACACACACACTCACACACACACACACACACATACACACGCACACACACACA
>JBBPCY010000007.1:24370020-24382361 GCA_037974405.1 Brachyalestes nurse | reverse complement strand
AAATCCTCAACTTTCAGATCGTCCTGCTCGGACACGCTTCGTCCGAAACCCACCAAACTTCATGTGGTCCCTCAGGCTAATGTCCCTAACACACAAACACGGTCGGTGATAACATTCACTCATCTTTTCCTTTTCTTTCGCTCATCCCTTTTTCCCCCATTCACTTCCATTCATTTTTAACCCCATTAAAATGAATGCAGTTTCAGAAGAGACTTTCAGGCTCCATACAGTGACCAAGCCTATTGAAACTTCATATGAGAGCTCTGGCCACGCCCTGAAAGACTCACCTGTTTAAACTGAACTATATGGTCAAAAGTATTGGGATACACACAGTAATGCTATGTTAATGTTATGCTAAAGCTATGTTAATGTTATGCTAAAGCTAAGCTAATGCTGTGCTAGTGCTAACGCTGTGCTAGTGCTAACGCAATGTTAATGCTAACGCAATGTTAATGCTAACACTATGCTAATATTAATGCAATGTTAATGCTATATTAATGTTAATGCTAATGATGTTAATGCTAGGTTAACATTAATGTTATGTTAATGCTAACGCTTTGCTAATGCCAACACTATGCTAATGCTATGCTAATGTTATGTTAATGCTAGGCTAATGTGAATGCTATGCCAATGATGCTAATGATGCTGATGCTAATAACACTAATGCTGGGTTCTGCATTTGAGCAAGCACACTTTGCATTTTCTCTGCGGAAATGCAGTCTAGTTGTTGTTCTTATTCCGTTCACCCATTTTTTTTGGCCCCCTACTCCTCCCAGAGCTTTTGCGATAGAGACACCGTTCCAACTCTGACACGTCCGGACCGATCTGTAGTTAATGGCTTGTTCACAGCTTTTTGATGCGTTTTGTCGTTTGTGCGTTATTCACGTTGTTCCAGCGAAACAGATTTGCAAAAGTTTTGGCACCCCCTCAAATCCTTAACTTTCAGATAGTTCTGCACGGACACGCTTCATCCGAAACCCACCAAACCTCATGTGATCCCTCAGGTCAACATCCCTGACACACAAACGCGGTCGGTGATGACCTGCACTTGTCTTTTCCTTTTCTTTCGCTCATCCCTTTTTTTCCCATTCACTTCCATTCATTTTTAACCCCATTGAAATGAATGCAGTTTCAGAAGAAGAGATTTCAGGCTCCATACAGTGACCAAGCCTATATGAGAGCTAAGGCCACGCCCCCAAAGACTCACCTGTTTAAACTGAACTATATGGCAAAAAGTATTGGGACAGAGCTGTCATACAAAATTATGTGGACAAAAATATTGGGACACACACAGCAATGCTGTTAATGTTATGTTAATGCTAACACTATGCTAACGCTATGCTAATGCTATTGCAATATTAATGCTAACGTTGTTAATGCCATGCTAATATGCTAACGCTATGTTAAAGCTATGCTAATGCTAGGCTAATGATATGGTAATGCTATGCTGATGCTAGGCTAATGATATATTAATGCTATGATAAAATTAATGCTAATGCTGATGCTAATATTAGTGCTAATGCTGTGTTCTGCATTTGAGCAAGCACACTGCATTTTCTCTTCGGAAATGCAGTCTAGTTCCATTTTGGGATTTTATCGGATCCAGCTGTTTACAGGAGGTGGTTACGGAGCATGGAGATGTGCCTCATCACAGAGAAACTGGCCTGGTAGCTCCGCCCACCATGCTGTGCTCTGTGTTGGTAGCTCCTCCCACTGCGCTGTGCTCCATGTTCGTAGCAGCCGAGCTGGGCAGAACCATAGCAGGGAGAGAGTTTAAAGGAAAACAGTTTTAAAAGCCACTTATGCTTTGCTTTGGGTGTTACCAACCAGAAAATAAAAGAAGAATGAAACTTATTGGGAGTCGGCTCTTCTGATTCACTACAAAGAATCGGCTCTTAGTAGCAGGCTAACACGGTGCTGCAAGTCCGGACGCCTCGGCAGAAATACACATGGTAAATAAGCTTATAAAAGGGGAATATTGATGTTTAGTACAGCTAAATACAGGATGTTTGAGTTTTAGAGCTGTACATTTTCACTAATTTGATAAGGTTTATAAACGACAACGGCTGTTAGTTTATTTTTAGTTATGTTCTGAGCACAGTCTGTGTTAATGTTTTCTGAATAAAAATTCCACATACAGTATACCTGCACCTCGTTTTTTCCACTTTCACCATAACATGATGCATTGCTTAAGTGGTAAGATATATTTTCTTTTTTACTGTAACTTATGTTAATTATAAAGATGATATTGATAAATAGATACTCACTCAGGCTTTGTTGTGACGACAGATGAGGCAGTACACTGAACAGAGGTGACAGAGACCAGTAGAAAAGGAGCATGGGCTGTAAGATTATGAATCCTTATGAAGAATTTTTCAAGGTACAGTATTTGAATGCATTATGCATTAATTAATTCTGTATAATGCTGCATTTCATTTGCTGCAACCTCTATATTCCTATGTTGGGTTTTAGTGAAATCAGTATATGTCAGTTTATGGTCCTACCAAATTCATCTTGATTTGATTTGACTTGATAAATGACTGGCAATAAAAGGCTATCAGTTTGAGACAAATGAAGACAAATGCTTCCTCAAATGTAATCCACTTCACAATATTGAGTGAGCTGGATCCTGGTTCTCAGGCTGTTTTGTAAAAATATAGTGTTGCTACCAGTTCTGCAAATGACAACTCTACTCCCTGGCATACTTTCCCTTTGTCACCATCATGGGAGCACACACAGTACACAGATGTTTTCATGCCAGTGTGTTGTGAAGGTTTGTGAAATGGAAGACATTTGGAAACGATAAGTTGGCCCTTGTTTTTTCAATGCAACCTCTGACCTACTGAGGAATGGCGAAACAGTTTAACTTCTTACCCAGAACAAGTAGAACAAGTATCTAAGCAGAGGTCAGTGATCGGTTTTGTTTTCATATTGCATTCGTTCACAGGGTGCTTCACAAACACTTGTTTCTTTGTTTTCTAATGACCTGCTATCCATCATTTTCATAGTAAAAAGGCAGGAAATATCTAAACATATCATGGTCATGGTCAGTGCTTTTAAAGAACTAAACAAGTGCAGGTATAATAAATAAGGACAGATTGAGGACCTGTAAACAACAACAAATGTGTTGTAACTATGTAAACTGCATATTAACTATAATGAATAATGTAGCTGATTGTCAGCTAATTTTACCACCATCTTACTGTAGTAGCATATGTTTTTAGCCTGTTGTGTCTTAAATAGTCCTGCAGTTTGGCAAACAACCTCATTTTGTATGTTTTGCTTTGATTTCAAACTAAATATTGCATTTTTATTTTGCTACATTATGTGCACTATGTGCTTTTCTGAGCATATTATGAGTATCGTCAGTACTTGAATATTAATCAGCTGCGTTTTTCAGTACAAAAAGAGTCCTTTATCTAGAGTTGATGACAATTTAATGTATTTCTCTGTAACAGTGTATTGTGATATTATGATTTTGTATATCATTCAAATATTTTTTGTCCGTATTGCCTAGCCATGTTGAGAAACTAGCTTCAAGCAGATTTACGTTAATTGTAATTACGTAGTTTTGCTGTGACAAATTAATACGCACAATTAATACACACAAAAAATACACACAAAAAATACACATTTTCCAGCATTTTCCAGAGGCTCTTACCATTTCCATTCTCTTGCAAATATATCAGAATGTAATGCCTATCGCTACTATGTGGCCTGGTTGAGTTCTCGTTTAGTAAATGTCTTCAAACTACTACATAGCTTCTACATACATTACATTTTTTTTCTTACCAAATAATTGCAAATAATGGCTGTATGTTCTTTAACCTTCAAGCATATTATGTGTTTAGAGGTCAGTAATATCTTGTATGACCAAGTCATTATCTTGAATCAATATGCAGAAGGTCATGGCCATCATGAAGACGCCTATTGCATAGCCTGCAGTGTGTCAGGTTTTCCGACCTGAGGCCATTGTTCTTAACCTGGAGCTTCATTTCATACCAGGAATGCTGCAGTAGCATAAGACAGTAAATCAAGAAACATGACTCTCGCTCTCTCTCCCCCCATCTCTCTCTATCTCTCTCCCTCTCTTTCAAGACAGAGAATGGTGTAATATAGCAGTGGCCTGGATGGTACATTGATAGGGGAAGGCAAAATGCAATGTTTCTCAGTGGCTGAAACAATTGTGTGAAACTGCAGAGAAGCAATGTTCTGCAAAATACTACAGGAACTACTCGAACATCCATTTGTCACTGTATGTATGCTTTGCCATCGATTTGCAAAGAGGATCCTATGCAGATTTTTTGACCCTCACATTTACAGGAAACTCACAGCTAAGCAAAAGTGTAGTTTGAGTACATTGTATCCTCTTGGCCAAAACGGAACACTCTTGTTTTGCATGCCTACAGCTTTGCCTGGTGGGTATGACTGAATATGCTGTGTTATCTGGCACCAAGATGTCAGCAGCAGATCCTTTAAGCCCTGTTAGGCATCAGGTGGGGCAATTGTGGATTTGTAGATCATAGCCCACAGATGCTTATATTGAGATCAGGAGAATTTGGATACCAAGTCAGTGTGGTGGGGAATGTTATCCTATGGGAAAGGTCACTACCATGAGGGAATACCTTTGCTATGAAGTTGTGTATTTGGTCTGCAGTAATGTTTAGGTAGGTGGTACATGTCAATGTAAAATCCATATGAATGCCCCAGGGTTCAGCAGAACATCTGTTATCTTTTTTCTTCCTATAAATGGCATTTATTCCCTAGTAAACAAAGCATAGCTCTGTCCACATGATGTAAAAATAAACATGATTTGTCAGACCAGCCTACTATTTGTCCATGGTCCAGTTCTGATGTTTGTGTACCCATTGTAGGCACTTATAGCAATGGAAAAGGGTCATCATGGGCACTCTGACCAGTCTGTGGCTTTGCAGTGCCATACCCATCGCTTTGGCATGCAGTGTGTGTTCTAAGACTTTTCTGTCATATCCAGTATTCCCTTTTTCCAACATTTCTGCTGTACTACCTCTGTGGCACTGGACCAGACAGGCAAGATAATCAGTGGTGTTCACTTCACCTGTGAGTGGATTTAATGTTGTGGATGACCAGTGTTGGGGAGTAATGGAGTATATGTACCAGTGTTATGTATTTAGAATACAATTCCATTACAGTTACCGTTTAAATAGGTGATAATTACAATACAGTTACTTTGTTGAAATAAATGGATTACACGCGGTATTTTCCTGTTCCATGTTCGGCTATCCCCTCTCTAATTTCGGTAATACCATGCATTGCCGGAAACCCAAACAAAACACGCAATAAGAGCCTCTAATATAAGCGTCCTGTTAATCTTGGCGTCAGTTACACAATGGACCCGGCGCCAGCACAACAGACAGGGGCGGACTGGCAATCTGTACGTTCTGGAAAAGTCGGCCCGAGATGTGGTTGATATGAACATACCAAACACCCCCAATACCTCCAAAGTATTCAGAAGATAGATGTATAGATAGATAATAGATGTTTTAGAGCATTGCCTTGTAAAAAGGTATATTGATTTAGAGTTTAAAACTGTTTCAAGTAGTAAATTGGAGAAGTTAAGAACACCTGATTAAAATTTTTTGTAGCTGGTTTGAGAATCTCTGGGCATTTTGGAGGCAAGACATGTTAAATGATTAAATAAAAACCATTACCTCCTGGTACGGTGAGTTGTACATGAGTCCTACTTTTACCTGAAATATTTAATTGTCATGACATGTCTGAAATTGTGTTGATCTTTGCCTTTAAAATGAAAGCTAGAATATAATATGAGACTTAGTCTCAATCTGATTTAGTTTATTCTCTTCAGCCCTAATGCTTTGTGGGGGCGTCCTGTGCATCTCCATACATTAACTCACTGAAGTAACATTGGATGTCTCTTCTGACAGGTTGGCATGCACATCCAAATCGATATGCTTTACCCAATAATATTCTTATCTGCCTGTTTTCAGTAAATACATTTCCGCTTGAATCTGTGCTGCATCAGTCCAGCACATTTCTATGTATTGACAGGATTTGGCAGAAATTACCAATTAGTATCAGGCCCTTATCAACAGATAAGTGAATCACTGTTTGCATTTGGTGTGTGTGATCATTACTAGAAGGGAATGACTGCAACTGTATATAACAAAATGGCATAACACACTGAGTTTATTTTTAGATTGTGGAATGATAATTAACATATGGATATATGGGAAGTGTAATGAAGCCTTTCATTAAAGCCATAATAGTTCCTTGTGGCTTGTAGACTCCTGCACATTAGTTCACAAACATTAGCAGGGCCCCAGCCAAAGAATAATTTACTGACTGCATTGCTTGTCCAAATCAACCTTTTACCTCATGATATCCAAAAGCTGCAGTCTGATAATCTCTTAGATTGCTTATAAATCCAGCAGCCGCAGTTTCCAAGATTTTTTATTAACTCTGTTGCGCCACTGCATTGAAATCGCTCTTCCCTTTAACCTGCACAAAACTCATGATGTAACATGGCATGAGCGTGAAGAACCATAAAAGCTTAAATAGTTTTAAATGCATTTTTGTTTTAGTTCATAGTTACATTTTTGTTTAATTAGTTTCTTTCACTAAAGCTTTCCTTTACTACCAAAATCATCAATGCATTATTTCATTAAGATCATGCTGTTGAGTTACAAAGTGCTTATGGAACACTAGCAAAATGTATTAGAAAATAGCATCTTAATTAATAGCTAATACATTTATTTATTTAGAACGTGGTGCTGTCTGCCTTGTATTTTCACCTTAAATCCACATTTTACCAAGGAAACTATGATGGCTAGAATTGCGTCTAAAGGTCAGGCTGGTGTTGACTCTAAGTGGGTATTGGATTATCTGAAATGATTTTCCCTTCCAGAGCTAAGACTGTTTGCAGGATCAAGGCTTTCTCTTAGCAAATCTGTCGCTGATTCTATCTTTAGACCCTAGCTTGCGTGGAGGAAATGTTATAAGACTCCTGCGCTGCTTTCTTTTTCTGTCCCTGTTTTTTACTTACTGCACATCTCACCAATGTTCTGACAGTCAGAGCGCGAAGCAGCAGGGAAAACACGAGAGCAGTGCTGATGCTTGGAGCAGCATGTGGAAAGCAGAAAGAGGGAGAGAGGGAGAGACAGAGGGAGAGAGAGAGGGAGAGGCAGAGAGAAAGAGAGAGAGAGAGAGAGAGAGAGAGAGAGTGAGAGAGAAAGCTGAATCAGTGCCTTCAGTGTAATAAAAAGCTCTCTCAGAGTCGAACAGTGGGCAAAGCCCCGGAAGGCTCACAATTCCTTAATTTTAAAGCCTTGCATTTTCTACCAGTGCTGCATAATACATTAGTGTCGCTGTAGTAAACCTTCTTTTTTCCCCTTTCTACCCTCATTCTCTCTAGCACTCTCTCCCTTTTTACTCACCCCCTCCCTCTTTCCTCTCTCTGGTCCCTCCCTGCTCCCCCCCCTCTCCCTCACTCTTCCATACACATGCTCCCTGCCTCCCTCTCGCCTCACTCTCTCTCTTGCCTGCTCGCTCTCCAGTCCAACATGTTGCCTGCGCGATGCTGCGCTCCAAAGTGGAAAGCATCCTGCCGGCGTCCCGGCAGAGCCGCGGCCCCGCCGCCCGAGCCGCCACGCTGCATCTGAAAGAACTCCACGAGGAGGAGGAAAACCAACCCAAGGCTTCATCGCCTGCCGTCTCCATGTGGAGGGGGGCCATGCGCGGGAGGCGTTACCTGCTGGAGAGAGGCAACCGACCCGGGACGGGTGGAGGGTCTGGAGAGGGCAGTCGAAGGCAAAGGTCCCCTGACTGGCTGTATGAGTCGTACTGCCGCATGAGCCAGCAGCACCCACTCATTGTCTTTCTCCTGCTGATCGTGATGGGGGCCTGCCTGGCACTGCTGGCTGTCTTCTTTGCCACAGGGCTGGTGAGTACAGAGGGCACAGGGAAGGTCACGAAAAGGGGCACCATTAGTGGCCCGGGCGCTGGCCTGGAGCAGCCTGCATGGACAGTGGACTCGGGCTCTTAGCGTCCCTTGTTTTCTCTCTCTTTCTTACTTCTGATTCTTTCTCTCTTCCTTTGAGCTCTGATTCTCTTTCTGTCTTTCTCTGTCTTTTAATTCTGATTCTTGCCTTCTCTCTCAGATCTTATTACCCTCTCTCTCTCCCTTAGAATTCTAACTCTCTGATCTGATTCTCTCACTCTCAACTCTGATCCTCTCTCTCTTCTGAATTCTGATTCTCTCTCTGAATTCTGATTATCTCTGTCTCGGTCTCTCTGTCTCATTCACTCTGTCTCTCTCTCTCTCCCTCCCTCATGTCTCTTTCCGAGACTCAGTTTGAGACAGGTCGGTTTCCCCATTATCTGCAGCTGATGCTGCCCATCTTTTGTGCTGCTTTGGATGACAGCCAGCACATTTTCAGAGGTCTGAGTGAAGATAACGAATGGGAGGTGGGACAAAAGCTCTGGGAAATCAGTGCTATTTACACTCCAGCCACATGCCTTTGTTTATTTTATGGAGCGTTTCATCTTTGCCTTCTCTTCTACTTGATTCACCCTGAGAGCCATAAAGATCCTGCAAGGCTGAACAACGAGCATATCTGGAAAATCAACAGGCTTAGTCAAGGCTAATTATGCTGAACGAATCAAGCAGAAACTATTAACCTGTCAATGATAAGATACTTCCATTTAATCTCATTCTGAGCCTAGCTCAGTTGTTGGGAGGAAAAAAAAACTCTGCTTCTGCCCCATTGAATTCAAGCCTTATCCTTCTGTGTTGCTGTACCATTCTACTCATAGTTGGGTCTAAATTTTGTTTAGATGGCGAAGACACCGTAATCAAAGTTAAATAAGATTATTGAGTCTTATTATTTAATTGTATATTTGACTTTTATAACTTTGTTTTCTCATGAGCATGCTGTTAATGTTTACCAGCTCATTTAGGGCTAGATGTAAAAGCTTCCCGAAAAGCTGTATGTAGAATGTAGAATAAAATTCTTTACATTGTGTTGCTGGCTTGTTTCTGACTCTGTATGTCATGCCTGTAATCCTGTGCTCAAACACCTTGTAGAGTATGTGCTGTGCTGTGTTGAGTATTTTAGGCAGCGTTTGGTGGAAAAGAGCAGCATTTATCTGAACAGCAAGCAAGAGCGAATCTGTGAGCCAAGGCAAAATATTGACACACGGCTAAACTGCAGGGGTTTTTTTGGGCCACAGATTCCACTTGAGCCCTGACGAGTCACTTGAAACCGCTCTAAATAACAGATCACTGAAAAAGCATCAGCTATTACACTGAAAGCAAGGCTCATCAACCTTCTGTTCGAAGGTTTGGTCCGTGTCACTGGCTAGGGCAAAACCTTTTGGCCGTACATGTTTTCTTGCCCATGCTGCTGCTTTTTCTTGTGTCCTGACTGCCTGACCTACATCCACAACCGAAGCTGGGCTGGAACGTGAGGGTCTTTCCCGTTCCGGCGACTGCACACATCACATCGATTGTGGAAAAAACCCGGAGAGCATGTGTGCTCTAGGGCCATTTCTGAAGATGTGTCTCTTTCTCCCCATGACCTGCTTCCACTATGCCCTCAGCCCATTCAGCAGGCAGCAGCTGAAACAGTCTGCTCTGCTTGTGCTTTCTCTGCACAGTTGGTGCATGGGGCTGTGCTTGGGGGCTCAGTGTCTGTCCTCTGTGCTCACAAGCCCATGCAGGAAATCAGCCCCTGGATTACCCCTTTAGAAGTTTAAAGTCTGCACTTTTTCCCTTTTATTTTCCTCCTTTTAGGGTGGACCTTGTCAGGCTGCTTTAGACAGTTGTAATTGTTAAAGCCATTTAAAGGATTCTTGTTGCTGCTGCTTGAAAGCCTCTGTTGTTGTGGTACTGAGAAGCAAAAACACAACAAAATCTATCCCATCCAGACACATCGAGTCCCTGAAAACATACGTTAGAAAGTACCTGTCCTGAGTTGAATCCTGGATGAACCTTAAGCATCGGAATCCTAGCAGTTTTTAGCAGACCTCTCAGATCTTGGGTGTCTCAAAAAGCTGGACTTCATCCATTATGCATGGGGCTTTGTTGTTTTTTTTCTTTCCCTCTCTGTCTCTCTCTCTCTCTCTCTCTCTTTCTTCATCTCCACTTTCACCCAGACAGCAGATGAGGAGAAAGAGAGAGGTGGTGTGTGCGAAACAGGAAGGAAAGATCCAGACAAGTTCGCACTGTGTCATCTCCTATAACACTGAACACGTTTCTTTGCAGCTCTGGGATAAGAGATGCGGACACGCCGGCGACAGCGTGGCAGAACAGCTTAGGATGCTGCTCCCTGCATCAGAACAGGCTCAGGCAGATTTTTTGTTATGCTCTGCAACTGTGCCAGTTGCCAGCATATGGTCAATGAATGTAGTGTAAATGGCTGGCAATCAAGCTGTCTTTTCCTCTAGTTGCACTCTAACCTTGATGTGAAATGAAGCTGACTGGGTCGTTGATGTAAATGCTTTTCACATTCAGTTCCACGGCAGCAGCCAGGATTAGTAAGCCAGACCTCTGGTCAATATTTTTCAGCATGTGGACAATTTGTGTAAACATCCCAGATGCGATGAAGCAATCTGTCCCAGTGTTTCCCCTGATTTTTTTTTCAGACTGTGTGGCAGACCCTCCGAGACTACCAGCGATCAAAGCAACAGTATTGTTGCTTTAATATCATTGCTTTGCAAATTATTATTTGTCTCTTTTAAAATCCAAATGACAGTGAACACACTACACATGTTTACATATGAAGTTCTATTCACATTGATTTTGAAGAAGTGTTGTGATTTATTAGTTCATTCATTATTTGTTTATATTTGAGTAATTTATGCCCCGCTTAATTCTGTATCTTTATGTATATTTATGTATATATATTTTTTTAAACATGAACTGTAGAGTCTATTAGAAAGCCTGAATAAATCTGCATTTGATAACTAGGATTTTGGTGGGAAGTTCATTGCGTACGTCGGGAAACATCCATCAATGATTTTCCTTGTTGACAAAAACAGAAAAGAAAACAGTGTCATTTTGTATCTTTATCATTTTCTTATTCTCAGGCTTATGGCACATTAACCAACCAAACCAGTATTTCAAGTTAGTAATTTAGAATCAGTTTCTCTCTGGCGCATACTGATGTATCACTGATCATAATTTAGTGCGTTTATACATTTGAAATTAGATGGAGAGTTTTATTCTCACCAAAAAATAGTAAAAACTACATAAAATAACTAAAGATGAGACACCGATAAGATGCCTATTCAGTCCTAATCTCTATATTTCATTCAGACACATGAGTTGCTCACTTACAGTATATATATAGCAAGGAAAATAAGTATTGAACACGTCACCAATTTTCTAAGTCAATCTATTTCTAAAAGTGATGTTGACATGATATTCTCACCAGATGTTGGTAAAAACCCACCTAATCCACACATGCGAAGAAAGCAAACCATATATGTCCATAAATTTTATGCGTAATATAATGGAATGACACACGGATAAGGTATTGAACACGCTTACTGAAATGTATTTATTTAATACTTCGGCCAACAGCCTTGTGAGCCTTGTTGTTGATGACAGCTTCAAGACGCCTCCTGTATGGAGAAACCAGTCGCATGCATTGCTCAGGTTCCATGGGCTCCGTCTATAATCTCTGAGCTTTAGTTCTTTCCGTAGATTTTATAGGATTCGGGTCAGATGATTGGCTGGGCCATTCTAGCAGCTTTATTTTCTTTCTCTGAAACCAATTGACAGTTTTCTGGGCTGCGTGTTTCTGGGATCATCGTTTAGCTGAAATGTCCACCCTCATTTCATCTTCATTGTCCTGGTTGATAGCAGCAGATTTTTCCATTCATCCTTCCTTCAGTTATATGAAGCGTGCTGTATGCTGAAAAACTGCCCCATGCCATGTTGTTCCCACCTCCAAACTTGTACTGGTATGGTGTTTTTGGGGTGATATGCAGTGCCTTTTGACCTCCAAACATGGAGTTCAGTTTTGGTCTCATCTGACCAGACTATATTCTCCCAGTATTTCACAGGCTTGTCTGAATGTTGTTCAGGAAACTTTAAACAGGCTTCAGCATGCTTTTTCTTCCACTGTGGAGTTATGCATGGTTACTGTGCATACAGGCCATGGCGGTTGAGTGCATTACTTATTGTTTTCTTTGAAACAATTGTATCCGCTAATTCCAGGTCCTTCTGTGGTCGTTGGCTCTTGGACAACTCTTCTGATAATTGTTTTCACTCCTCTGGCTGAAATCTTGCGGGGAGCACCTGGTCGTTGCCGGTTTATGGTGAAATGGTGTTCTTTCAG
>JBBPCY010000007.1:24332802-24351117 GCA_037974405.1 Brachyalestes nurse | reverse complement strand
TAGTGGCTTTTTGTCTTCGTCTACGGAGAAGCTCCAGTACTAATATCAGACTGGCAGGAAACCCCAGCAGAAAGGAGACAACAGAGAATCCTGACCAGAACCAAAATCCCAAAGGTTCATCAGCACACTTTGTAAAATAGTCTGAAGCACTGATGTTGTTTGGAGATGATAAATTAAAAGATGTGGACATCACTCCACTTGTCTAAATCATAGACGTTCACAGCTGTTGGAAGATCAAATGTATCCAGAGTGTGAGGAAACAATATACAATACAATATTTAAAAAAAAAATAAAATTATGTCTTAGGAATTTCACAGAATATTATCTGGGGCATGTTTTACCTGAAAAAGCTCAGAAGTCCAAACAGCGATCTTCATTTAAATGGGAAGGACAGGCAATACTGTTGGATGTTATACTAGTCCTGACTATTTTAAATCTCTTGAGTTTTTCCGTAGAGTAAATATGAGTGGGAGGGGAAATGAGGGAAGTATTAGGAGAGAAATACTGAGGGGAGGTACAGGAAGTGAGTACAATTAAAAAACAGCCTTAATTGTTCCTTTAAATGAATTCAGACTTTGTAGATGATCAGGTCCTGTTAACAATGTGTGAGTTTGATCAAAATACTAATAGTACGGGTTGACCAAAATGATTTGTAAGAAGGAGTCCAATAAACAGTTTTTGGAGTCAGTGTGCATTTGCAATAAAAGTGAAAACTTGAAACATTTTTTAAAAATATATGTTTATGCTTGAGTTAGAAGCAGCTTCAGGTCACACTTCAGAGTAACAATACTAGTAGTCATAGGTTTAGACTGAGAGTATGACATGCCTTGAAAAGTCACTTTTAAGAAATAACTTATAATTCTTGCTAAATTATGCATTAACAAATGAAGTGGTTGATGTTTGCCATTTTTCTCCAATTAGCTGTATAAGTCTCAACATTAGCATACATAATTATGACCAGTGGCTACCTATGAAATGTAAAAACATTAACTATGGGTCAGTTATATTACATTTGCAGTATGGTAGCTAAAACAAGTACCAGTTGCACTTTGATCTCATTATAGTTAGCTATTTATCAAATATATGATATTTCATATATATCATATGTATGTTGGCATTAATTTCTATATTCAGTTGTCAGATAAACCCCAGCTGAATTTTACAACACTCTTCGTAATATTTGTTCATACTTATTGTCTGTTTAAAAGATAACATTTTAGCATTAAACCGGGAGAAACTAGCATTTACTCAAAGCATATTATTTCAGTAAAAAAAAATCATGTCAAAGCAAAGTAATGCTAACTGGGCCTAATCTATCTTATGATTTCAAAACTCACCATTTAAAGACCACATCTGAGTCCTGAACATTAACCAAAAAATTATTCCAAAGCTGGGGTTCTTTGTATGAAAATACTTTTCTCACTACTGTAGCTTTCTTAATTCTATAGTGACACCAAACCTTTTAAAAGATGACTCTGGAGTAATTGAGTAACTAGAAAGATCTTGCATTAAGTCTATCAGTGTGTTTCTGGCAGCTTTTGGATTTTGAAAAACGACCAGTTTTTGGGGGTTGAGCAGAAGAAAGTTCTGCAGTATTGAGTCTTTCATGTCCTTCACACAGTTTTTATTCTTAATTTGTCTGGCTTTCACATCTGGTTTAGCTCATTTATGTTATATATGCAGTGGTGAATATTACTAGTCCCCATGACTGTAAATATAATTCACATGCACTAAGGCTACCTGAAATAGTAATCTGAATCGAATGTATAACATTTTAATGCGTTCTTTTTCAAGATTAAAAAAGAAAATGAGTAGAATATGTAGCCAGAGTAAGTATAATCTTTCACAGTTAATATATGTCTCAAGGAGGATATAAATACAAGGCATTCCCAAAAGTTCATGGTGCCATAAACCAGCAGTTCTTGACCTGGGGCTCACAAAAACATTTTATATACCGATTTTTTTAAATATATATATATATATACATAAAAAATTGATGGATTGTGGATTGACTTATCCCCAAAATTCCTCAGACCAGAGATATCTCTTTAACATTGTGCTAAAATACAGAATGACTCTGACAATAAAAGCAAACAGGAAAGGTAGATCTCTAATTACTATCTAGCACAGGGGACTGTGTGTAGCGAGTATGTAGAAGCCTTTAGCCAAGCAGCTAAATTATCAGTTAACCTAGCGTCATCCTTCGTTACCATATATGCAAATCAACATTATGTAATTATTTGCTTAAATTGTTGTAATGTGTCTGCATGATAGGCTTGGACTTATCAAAAATGTCTGACATCTGAGGCAGACCACTCTGTTATAAAGACAGTAATATTTATTTAATGTATTAACCATTTCCTAATTTCTTTAGTTTATTCGGTTTTCACACTTCAGATTTTATTAATTAATGATATCCAAGAGATTTAGACTTGCAGTACAGTACATTATACTTCTCTTTTTTTCTATTCACAAATCACAAGAGCATGACTCTGTAGGATTCTCCATTAATCTCCATTAATCATTCTATCAGTCAAATGCATCATTTGAGAATGGTTTTTCTATTGAATATAGATTTCTCACAAAATTACAAAGCAAGTATTAGATACACTTACATCTCATGTTAATAATGTTCTTATTTTTTAACTAGTATTGAGGTGTTGGGAAAAGGGCATAGTTACAACCAAGAATATTTTATTCCACCGTTCTTTAAAAAATTCCAGCTTACCCAGAAAGGCCAGATCCAGAATAGGCATGATAACACTCCCAGCCATGGAGACGCACAATCCAAACATGGCTAAAGTACAAATATAAGTTACTTTGGTCATAGGCATCAAGACTCCAAATGAGAAAATAACTGATGGTGGTAGATAGACAAGAAATGACATAACAAAGCTATTAACAATGGCATGAAATGCTCTCTTCTTCTGTGGATGCATGTTGTTGTTTGCTGATGGATCTGGTTTTCTCAGAGCTCTAAGTATTGAAACATCGCAGAATGTGATAACAGGCAATGTTGTGATGAAAGGCACGGAGGCGAAAGGGGATGTGAAAGCCCAAAGTGTCAAGGCCATATATAAACCAAAACATGCTGAAATTAGCCAGACTGTAACTGAGGCTGCCTTTCTTATACTACTGCTTGTCTTATTGGTCTTGTAGGTTATTGGATGCACCACAGCAAAATAACAATCTACACAAACACAAGCCATGAACAGGGGTCGGCTACACAGGGCTAAATTGTAAATGTAATTCATAAAAATGTCACATTTTAGATTATACCAGATCATAGAATTACCAACACTGATGGGCATAATGCCTGTGAAAGTCAGATCCATTACAGTGAGGCTGATCATGAATAGGTAATTAGTGGCTTTTTGTCTTCGTCTACGGAGAAGCTCCAGTACTAATATCAGACTGGCAGGAAACCCCAGCAGAAAGGAGGCAACAGAGAATCCTGACCAGAACCAGTATCCCAAGAGTTCGTCAGCACACACTGTAAAATAGTCTGAAGCACTGATGTTGTTTGGAGATGATAAGTTAAAAGATGCAAACATCGCTCCGCTTGTTTAAACCATAAACAGCTGTAGGAGGAACAAATATAAAGAAAAACAATTCTATAATACAAATTCCATAAAATTATTTCTGAAGAAAAAAATGCCAGAGACTATTATCTAGAGTATGATGTTTTACCTGACAACAGCTGTGTGGTCCCCCTACACAGAAATCCAAAGAGTAACCTTCATTTAAATGTTTTTCCTGTCCTGTCTCAGTTCCTTATCCCTTTTTGGTTTTTCTGTAGAGTAAATATGAGGGGGAGGGGAAATGAGGGAAGGACTAGGAGAGGAAAGCTGAGAGGAGGTACAGGCAAGAAATGAGACAGAAATAAACTAAGAAGCAGCCTTAAGTGTGCTTTTGAGTGTATTCATATATTCATTTGTAGATGATTGACCAATTGAGGTGAAACCTTGTTAGGTCCTTTCAGTGAATAAGTCAGTAGTTCCTGATACTAATAGAAATACTAGAATTTAATGCATTCTTTTACAAGATGAGAAGTATATATGTAGAATATAAAACTGTAGTAGATGCTATATTTCAGGGTTAATATATGCCCCATTAGTTCACAAGTAGAATGTTCAACATAAACATCAGGCCTTCCCAAAAGTTCTGCCATAAATCAGTAGATCTCAGCCTGGTGTCAGGGCTGAGGACATTGACGGTGGGTGACTTCGCTCACCAGCCACGAGAACACATTGCCAGCACTGAGCCCCAGCACCCCGTTCCGGCACCCCAGAGACGGTTTCTGCCTCCCACGCCAGCTCCCCGGCTATGACATCCAGCCCCAGGTAGCCTAGCAGGGGTTAGAAGTGGGGTAAGTGCAGGCATAGCTGAGCCGGTGGACCTCCTAGGCCCATTAGAATACCCACTAAGCTCTTTGATGGAGCTTATGAGGCCCACATGTCACTGTGCCCTAAGCGGCTCAGGCCTGGCTTCACAACCTTAACCATTATTCAGCAGAATCACATAAATATAGTATTTAAAGAAAGAATCATTCAGATATAAGAATCACAAACTGAATATATTGACTTACCTTAGAATATAAGTGAATTACCTTTAAGTATATGTTTAATTTTCCTTACAGTCCCGTTGGAAATGTCTAGTTGAGCTCTATAAGGCTGTGGAGTTTGAAGTTGATCGATGTATGCAACGCAGAGCAATGGCACTCGTAGCACGAGGGTTTTCTGTGGCCGCTTGTTAGAGGGGCAGCTCAGTTTGGACATGTGGTGAGGAGAGACATTGAGTATGCTCAGGAGGGGCTGCCAGGGAAGAGGAAAAGAGATAGGCCACACAGCGCACTGTGCCCCCATGGGCCCCCTGTTTTCGGCTGTGCACTGTGGGTGAAAAATGTGTTTACTTTTGAGCCTTTACTTAACTAACTCTCAGAAAAGAAACACTGTTGTATACAAAATTACTCCCTTATTTGAAGGTTCTGTGTGTTTGGGTCGACAGTGGAGGCTGCATACATCACATGAATCTTTGTTTCTTGATCGTTAATATTGGGTGCACTGCGCTTGTATGTGATCACTCGATCCGGGGCCGAGTATTAATAGTTTAAAAACTGGTTGAGACACCTCTGAAACATATTTAGAGAGGGCGAAAATGGCACATCCACCTATATCTAAAGGCTAGAGAGAGAGGGGCACTGTGATATTACCTCCCTTGGCAGTGGCTGCTGGAGATATAGCCGGTGGTGTGACACATACTGATGCTGAGGATGGAGAAAAAGGCGAGAAAACAAAATAGGAGCAAATCTCACAGCACACTCATAAAACTGACTTCTAAGCTCAGGCTAGTTATATAAAAAGAAGTGTGCTGCTACGCATTTAGCCGCACCAGGCAGCTGGTGGCCTGGAGGTTAGGGAGTTTGCCCTGTGATCAGAAGGTTGTGGGTTCAAATCCCAGGACTGCCAGGGCACCTCTGAGGTACCGTCCCACTCACTGCTACCCGGGCGCTGTGTTCTCGGCTGCCTGCTGCTTCACTTGATGAGTGGGTTAAATGCACCACACACTGTGTGCTGTGATGTGTTCACATATGACAAATGGTCACTTTACTTAATAAAAGGCTTGGTGCACCCACCACGCTGTCATACTTTGCATTTTCTCACAGAAATAGATCTTCTAGTTATTTTTGTTCTTTTTATTGCTGGAAATTGGCACCTAATCTCTTCCTGCAGTTTCCAAAATATCGCCATGGTTCCTGTGTTAAAATATCCATTTATATCCCGTATAATAATAATAATAATAATAATAATAATAATAATAATAATAATAATAATAATACATTTTATTTATAAGCGCCTTTCAAAACTCTCAAGGTCACTTTACAGAGAAAAAAAACAAAACAAAAACATAAACAAATTACATACAAAAGATATTTAGATACATGTACATACAGAAGGGCATTCACATACATATAGATGACTGAGTGATAGTGTGAGAAGGTCATTTGTGGTAGGCTAATCTGAGTTTTGAGTAGAGATCTCCGGAAGCCCGGGATTTACAAACGTAAACAACCCAGACGTGGTGGTCAGGTTGGGCTCGGCGAAGTCAGCTGGACACTGCCGCGTTTCAGTCAGGGAGAGGAAATCAGAATTTATGATCGATCACAAGATCATAAATAAGTGGACCCCTGTTGGTGAGCGAGTGACCGTTGAGCAGCTCCAGGGAGATGCTGCAGTGGCCAGAACCATCGCTAATCCCCCGGGAGAGGCTGGCCAGCACGGTGCGATCTACTTTCCGTCTCCCCGACTTTCTGGAAGAGTGACGGCGGGAAGACTACAAGGATGGTATCAGGCCTGTGCTGTCGATGCCATAGCTCCATCGTGAACCGCGGTGGACACATTTCCGGCAAGGGAGCCGAGCTGTGTCCGGGCGGTGGAGCAGAGGCCGGGTGGGAGTATACGAACTATACGAACAAACAAACACTGGTGAGCAGCGGCAGCCAGTTGCGCCAGCGTTCATTCAACCGTCAATTTTTTTTTTTTTTAATTATGCATATATTCAGATTTTTGATACGTTAATCAGGGTCTGAGTAATAAAAAATGATTTTTGTGGTCGAGTCGTCTCTGTAATGTATGTGAGAGAGAGCTGATGGTTTTGTAGTTTTTTTAACACAAACATTTTGGCCATAAAAACAATGTTTGGGTGTCTCCAAACACTGTTTTTTAGCAACCAGTGTCGCACTTCACATTTTCTCACAGAAATGCAGTCTAGATTTTAAGTAATGAGATCCATGAGATTTAGACTTCAGTTTTATTTTCATTTTTCATTTGTAAGAAGGAGGAAGAACTTGTCCTCTTTTCCCTGTCAACTTTCCCTGATCAGATCATGTAGTCACATCACATTGAACATTGGGGGATAGATGCAGTAATTTCATCAGTGTTACAGAACATCAGTGTTGAGAACCATGCTGATTCTCAAATTGTCAGCAGGTTTTGAAAAATCTTTTGTGACACAGTGATGAACTGAGAACATTTTGATGAGAATAAGCAATCAGGTTGTAAATTAAAAGTAATACAGGAGTTATTTGCAATTCTCAGTGCAGCACATTTTGAGTAACCAGCTATTTATTTAAATCTAATACAGTAAGGCTTGTGTTCTGTAGAAGTAAATTAATTTATTTAATGCACAAATCACAGAGCATGGTAACATATGATTATCCATTTAATCTCTGCACAGAGATATTGATTTTGTTGAGCTTAGACCGTAAGGTATTTTGACCCACACTGTTTGTAATTTATCAAACTGGGAGTAAATGTAAATAATATACACACACACAGAACATTGCAGAACTTTCCCATAGAAGGTTGCATGTTTTGCAAATTTTGTGTGGTTGTATGTACAGTGTCCACCATTCTATCAGTCAAATGCATCATTTGAAAATGATTTTACTGTAGTATATCAATCTCTCACAAAGGAATACAAATACAAAGGAAGTGTTAGATACACTAACATGTGATGATGAATAATGTTCCTGTTTTTTGACTAGTATTGAGGTGTTGGGAAAAGGGCATTGTTATTTTATTCCACCATTCTTTTAAAAAGGCCAGCTTACCCAGAGAAGCCAGATTCAGAATAGGCATGATAACACACCCAGCCATGGAGAAGCACAATCCAAACACGGCTAAAGTACAGAGATAATTTATCTCGTTCATAGACATATTGACTCCAAATGAGAAAATAACCGATGGTGGTAGATAAACAAGAAATGTCATAACAAAGCTATTAACAATGGCATGAAATGCTCTCTTCTTCTGTGGATGTATGCTTTTGTTTGCTGATGGATCTGGTTTTCTCAGTGCTCTAAGTATTGAAACATCACAGAATGTGATAACAGGCAATGATGTGATGAAAGGTATGGAGGACAAATAAAATGAGAAAGCCCAAGGTGTAAAGGCCATATATAAACTGAAACTTGCTGAAATTAGCCAGACTGTAACTGAGGCTGCTTTTCTTATGATGCTGCTTGTCTTGCTGGTCTTGTAGGTTATTGGATGCACCACAGCAAAATAACAATCCACACAAACACAAGTCATGAACAGGGGTCGGCTCCACAAGGCTAAATTGTAAATTATCTTATCAAAATACTCAAATGTTACATTGTACCAAACCATGTAATTACAGACACTGATGGGCATAATGCCTGTGAAAGTCAGATCCATGACAGTGAGGTTAAACATAAATATGTCATTAGCGACTTTTTGTCTTCGTCTGTGGAGAAGCTCCAGTACTAATATCAGACTGGCAGGAAAACCCAGCAGACAGGAGGCAACAGAGAATCCAGACCAGAACCAGTATCCAATGGGTTCGTCAGAACACTTTGTGAAATAGTCCGGAACACTGATGTTGTTTGGAGACGATAAATTAAAAGATGTGGACATCACTCTGCTTCTCTGAATCACGGATGTTCACAGCTGTGTAAAGAACAAATGTGTACTGAGACGATGGAGAAACAATTCTATTATACATTTTCTATAAAATTATATCTTAGGAATTTCTCAAACTATTATCTGTAGCATGAGGTTTTACCTGATAACAGCTCAGAGGTCCATCAACACAAAAATCCAAACAGCAGGTCCAAGGACAGGTGAAACAGGTTTTTTGTCTTTCTGTATAGTTAGTATGAGCGGGAGGGTAAATGAGGGAAGGACAAGGAGCGGAATGCTGAGGGGTGGCATGGACAAGAAATGAGGCGGAAACTGAAAGAGACTGAAAACCAACCTTTAGTGTGCTTTTGAATGAACTAGACTTTAAGTTATTGATGATTGTCAGTTTAGGTGAAATCTACTGTTAACTAAGTGTATGTTTGATCAAAATTGTATGAGTTGACGGATACATTTTTTACAGTTGATGCTGATACTCATAAATAGTAGGCAAGGAGACCAATAGCAAATATTTGGAACCAATATGAATTTGTAGTAAAAGTGAAAGTAGAATAACACAAAAACAAAAGATGTTGATACACCTTTAAAAAATGTTTATTTATTTATGTTTTAGCTGTCTCTCCATCCGCTAAACCATCTTAACTGACGGTAAAAAAATATATCACTGAACAAAGACTTCATGTTTTGAACTTCGAACTATGTTTTGAAAACTGCACTTCAAGAAAGCAAAAATCCAGTCAAACTTAGTCACGTTCTCCTCCTTATCTAAATTAATGCTAACTTACAGTGTAATATTATATTTCTCTTGGCCAGCTCTAGAAACCTTTTTTTTTCTTGCAAATTCAGGATTTTGATGTTCATTTAAACTTCGACAGTACCTGCTGCCCTTTGCAACACAGCCCAGTCTGCAAATTTGTTCCTCTGGGTTTGTAGCAGACTACCCTCAGTATTGATAGGCTGCTACTTGTAACAGATTAGAACCAAAAAGGTTTATTTTATTTATAGTCAGAAAAAAGTTGTGTTGCCAGTAAAAAGGCTGAACACTGAATCCAAGAGTCTGGCGTGCAGAGAATCAGTTGACCCCTAACACAGCAAAAATATAATATCATGATTCTTTTTCTCACATCTGATCAGTTGGAACAGGCCTTTGGAATAAACAAAAAGAGCCAGTGGTGCCACATGTAAAAAAACAATGAATACCGACAAATTCAAAGGATTGTTAGTCACTGTTTCCTACAGTGCTTTAAATTAAATTTAAAAACACTAATTATATGTCTTTGTAATGTAACATGCAGTTGGCCAGTGTTCTTTAGGTACATTATATTAGGAAAGTATTATTAGATAAATAATGATAAATGTTGTCATAATGCCAGGCTCTAGATATGCAAATGAAGACGAAAAGAAAAAGAATATGAACTCATTTAACCGCACATCCAAACCTGTTTGAACTTTTTCAATCAACATGATTCCTGAAATAGATTTAAAACAAAAAGCTTTCTTACTAAATTTGAATAAGATAACAGAATCCTAATATTTGCATGACAGTAGTGCTTGAAATTGGGCTCTGTTTAATGAATGTTATACTCTGCGTTTCAGAGACCTACAACATAGTGTATGTTTAGTCTTTTTCAGGTCCCATGGGTAATTCTGAATCAAGTTAAAATCCTTGAACAGTTTTTTACAGTACACTGCGTTACACAGAGTGTATTGGTAAAAAACATCCTGAGTCATCAGAAGAGATTTAAGTAGCTGACACCCCATGTTAAAATACAAATATTAATAAAAAGGATTGTTGTATGAACAAAGTGACACTGGAACCAGTGCACAGCGGAGCTTATATTTTAACTTATAAACATTACACTTCATAATAAGAAACAATACGACCACTACTCTGGCTGAAACCTTATGACAAGCTCTCCCACTATCTCGATCCAGGGAGGAGCCCCGTGCTCACAGAATGTATGGCAATAGCAGAGTATCATGGAAAGATACATTTTGATGTAAACACACATTAGCATGACGTTCAGTGAAAGACATCCCTATAATTCTGGTTTGTACAATGAGAAGATTCCATCTGAAGTTTCGTGCAAAGCTTATGAGTTTGTTCTGACAACACATAAAAATCATTTGTCAATGACACTGAACAAGCTATGAAAACATTCTGACTACACATTATTTAGAAACGTTGAACATTTGAAAAATGTAGAGCATAAGAAAAATCTACAGCATCACATTATTAAACTAGTATTTAAGCACTTTTTAGCCACAGAGACATTTATAAATAAGATGCAATCCTGCAATTCAGATCTTGTTTCATTGTGAAACCAGTTAGATTTGATTGCCCTAGATGTAATTGTCGCCCAAGATTAACCAATTGGGCACATCATCTTTGGTTACTTATTTGGGATATAACAGGTAATGTTTGACCACTATAGCACCCTCCATTGATTGATCGGTTCAAGTTTGGGATGTCTCAAGAGTCTTATTAAGTACTTGCCAATGTATGACACTGATGCAAAGACCAAATAGTCAATGTTTTTCTGGTAGCTATATAGTGGTTCAAATTTCTTATTTTACATTCAAGAGAGTTTAGACTATAAGTGTGGTAACATATTTAAGGACATACACAGACCAGAGTGTAACATTTGAAAGGTAAATTAAAGAAAATAGCAGTTTGCTATTTTGTTTTCACTAAAAGACAGTATGCAGTGCTTCCTCAGCCATGCTTTAAAATGATTCAATTTACCCAAACTGTCCAGATATAAAACAGGCATTATTACACATCCAGCAATGCAGAAACATAACCCATAGAAAGTTAAAGTACAGAAGTAGTCTTCTTTGGTCATTGGAAATACCTCTGCAAATGAGAAGAGGATTGCTGGCGGCAGGTAGACAATGAACGTCATGAGGAAGCTGTTGATTATGGTATGAAGAGCTCTCATCTTCTGTGGATGTATATTGCTGTTCCCTGCTGGATTTGGTTTTCTTAACGCTCGAAGTATTGACACATCACAAAAAGTTATGACTGGTAGGGCCACAGTCAAAGGAGCAGTGACTAGTGAAGTAGAAAATGGTTCAGTTAGGGTGAACAAGACTAAACCAAAGCAAACCGTTAGTAGCCAAACAGTTCCAGAAGCTAACCTTCTAACTGTGGTTCCTTTCTTGCTGGTTTTGTACACTATAGGGTGAACAACAGCAAAATAACAGTCCCCACAAATACAAGCCATAAAGAGAGGTCTGCCACACAGAGGTAAACCATGAAGGAAAGAGCTAAAGTTAGAAACATGTATATTGTGAAACACCATATAATTACTGGTGATAGGGAGGAGCGCAACAGTGAAGATGAGGTCAATTAAGCTGAGGTTGAGCATGAAGATATCATTGAAGACTCCACGTCTGTGTCGCTGAAAAAGCTCCCAAAGTACAACTGAAGATGCTAGAATACCCAGGAGAGAGGAAATTGCACAGAAGCCCGACCAGAACAGAGATCCTTCAGGCTGTTCAGTGCATTGCAGAAAGTGACTGAAGTCCCAGCTCTTGTTTAGCGCTGACAAATTCAGTACTAATGATATCTCCTCTGCAAGCATTTTTTGTTTTTTTTCAGGCTTGTGTTCAGAAGAAAACTGTATGATAATATTAAAAAAATGGAATTGTTCTATGTGTCAAATTGCAATGCATGGCGGGCTTATATATAATTTACTCTGAAGTCCAGACATGGTTCCCAGGAAACCCTTGCATAGAATAGGTTAATGTTATTTTTATAGTCCCACCTCCAAACTCTGTGATCTTTTCAGTCCCTCCCAGGGAAAAATTAAATATACAAATGCGACTAGTTCATTTTTCAATGTGACCCTGTCTTTATCTAAAGAATACATATTTTATGGAAATTTACACATGAAAATGAAGTTTCGTGTTAACAGGAGTTACATGAATTGCGCTTCAATAATAAATGTCCTGCCTAACAGAAATAACACCATGTGACTACCCAGCAGGTTCACAGGTCAGCTTGCAGCTTGTTTCAGTTTGTAAAGCCAAGTACCCAAGTACAACAATCACCATTTACAATGTCTACCTTAAGTCTCAGGCATATCTTCCAAACTTATTTTAGAGTTCTTAAATCTGAATATAAGTGTACTTTGAATATCTGTGTATGCTTGCTATATCTGAATTGATGGAGGATTATTCTGTTTGCTTGAAATCGAACAAGTCAGCCAAGAGAACAAAGAAACCTTGAACTTTCTTTATGAAACTTCGTGAAGATGATGACAGAGACTTAGAGTTGCCATCTGTAATTAATTTGAAGTGAGTCTTACTCATGCAGGTCATTCTCTTCTAGGAAAGGTTCCAGGGAAGAAGATACATTAGACACATAAGATCACAATGCTCTCAATACATGAGTAAAGTAGCCTGTCTCGCTTCTTAACATGTGCTCAGTATGTCAATATGTCAATGAGACTACATCACTAGTTTGGTGCATTCTTTATGAAAGAAGATTATCTTTTTTTACAACGAGGAAGAAAGCCCAAACCAAGGGTCCTTCCGATTCAAGCTGTGGTACACCAAGCACGGGATGCTTAAGTCCACAGAGAGATAGCAAAATGGAAATCTCATCATAAAATCTCATGCTGTTAGAAATATTCTTGCATCCCTTGAGAAGATAGACACCCTGCAAGTGAACCTTATATTCATTTTAGGCCTTACTTCAAACTTATCAAGACTTTGACCATCCTAGAAGCGACCAGCCATCCTACTGTGCTGCTTTACCACCTCATAGTAAATATGAGCTCATACCTAGCAAATGGAACAACCAAAATGTGGATTTGCGCCAAGACAAGTGAACTCTTAAACAACATAGGCATTTGCTGTGGAGGGATGTGCTGGATCACTTTAATGGCAACTTCAGCAAAGCCTTTAGTAAATTTCCATAGTACTGTAATGTTCATCCCTCATGTATGTAATCAAACAATGCATCATGGAAAGTAAGCGTTCTTTCATTTATGACTTTGACTTCTTATAGTGTTAAACCTGGGCCAGGAAACAACCCAGTCTTTCAGTTTTGTTGAAAAATATGGATATAGGGATTTCTGCACAAATTGGTCACAACAATAGACAAACACAGTCTACTTAAGCTAATACCAAATAATTAAATGTTTTCATGTTTTTATTGAACACACCATGAAAACATTCACAGTGGAGGTGGAAAAATATGTGTACCATTGGATTTAATAACTGGTTCTTTGGCTGCTGTAACCTCAAACGAACATTTCCTGTAGTTCCAGATCAGACCTGCATCACGGTCAGGAGTAATTCTTGACCATTCCTCTTTACAGAACTGTTTCAGCTCAGCAGTATTCTTGGGATGTCTGGCATGAATCGCTTTCAATCGGGTTGAGGTCAGAATTATGACTGGGCCACTCCAGAAGGCTTATTTTCCTCTGTTGAAGCCATTCTGTTGTTGATTTACTTCTATGCTTTGGGTCACCCATCTTCTGTTGAGCTTCAGTTGGTGGACAGATGGCCTTAAGTTCTCCTGCAAATATCTTGATAAACTTGGGAATTCATTTTCCCTTCGATTATAACAATCTGTCCAGGCCCGACGCAGCAAAGCAGCCCCAAACCATGATGCCCCCTCCATCATACTTCACAGCTGGGATGAGGTTTTGATGTTGGTGTGCTGTGCCTCTTTTTCTTCACACATAGCGTTGTGTGGTTCTTCCAAACAATTTAACTTTGGTTTTATCAGTCCACAAAATATTTTGCCAGTAGTGCTGTGGAATATTCAGGGCAGCTTTAGCCAACATCTACAATCTCATCTCATTGATTGGACTCCAGGTTGGCTGACTCCTGACTCAAATTAGCTCTTGGAGATATCATTAGCCCAGGGGTTCACATACGTTTTCCACCTGCACTGTGAATGAAAACATATATTTTTTTTGTGTGGAATTAGTTTAAGCAGACTGTATTTGTCTATTGTTGTGACTTAGAGGATTCACAAAGGGTTCACCTACTTTTTCTTGCAACTGTATATTTGTACCAATGAGTGTGTAAGGGAAGATGTAGAGTGACAAGAGTGATAGACAGGGGTATATGAACACAGAAGTAAACATGAAACGGTTGCAACAGGGTAGGGTTACAAATAAACAGTTATGGATGCTAAGCAGGAGGGTAGGATAGGGGTAGAACCAGGGATGATGATAAACATAGATAACACATGGAACTGGATAGGGCATGGCTGGGAGTAAAAATGAACAGAAAGCATGTATAGCCGAAATCAAAGACAGTATATGACAGACCAAAGCAGAACAGAGTGGGGCGAGAACGTTATAGAATCCCACTCCAGAACGCATCTCCTAAGGCATGAACACGATCTATCTAAGAGGCGGCCTGGAGGAGGGGTAAAGGAGAGGACAGAAGGAATGAAGGCTGGGATAAACAGGCTGAAAATGAACTAGACTAGGTGTAGGCAAACAGGAGCAGAAAAATTAACACGAATAAGGAAACTCTGTAGAAGAAGAGGACAGGTGCAGAGCACAGGTCTGGACTAAGCACTGAGACGAAGGAAACCTAGGTGGACTTAAAAGTGTAGAAGGGTCAGGAGGAGGTGGAGATGGGAGGAGAGTAGAGTCAGAAAACTGGGCATCAGACTGGATGCCAGGCTGACCGTGGAATGAGACTGAAAACAGGACTGATCAGGGAAAGGAACACCAGAATAGAAGGTAGAAATAGAGTGCTGAACTTGGGACTAGGCACAGGAGTGAACCAAGGGCTGAACACTGTACAGACTGAAGACTGTACAGGGGACCTTATGAGAGAATGGGAGATGTGACATGGGGCCGGACCAGAGACAGAACTTAACAGAACTTAAAAATGGGGACAGGAATGAAATGACAGAGGAAAGGTAGTAGGGTTGACCAACAGAGAACAGGTACAGAGGCAAGGGTATATATCAAGGGTATATATACACAGATGTGAACATGAAGCAGCTGAAACAAGGCAGAGTTACAAATGGTAGTGAATGGGACAAGACTGTTACAACATTGTAAGTGTATTGAACTGTGAGGCCTGAATTGTCTATGAAACCACAACATGAGAAAATAGTGTTGTAATGTTTTTTCATTTTATTTGAATGCTGTTGATCAATAAAATTTACATTATTTGAATTATGTAATGCTCTATGCAACATGCAACATGCGTCTTAAACCTCATCCACACGGACGTTTGAATCTTGGTTTAATGAACATGCTCTGAACGCTATAGGCGCTTTTATAGCGTTTTTTATCTGCGCTTGATTGGCGTTACACTGGAGTTCGTTTGACGCTGTTTAACTCCAGCCTGTAGCCCAATGTGTAGTTTCGTGTATTCACCAGTGGGGGCAGTAATCATTTTCTCCAGATTCTTTACGTGTTGGGATTTGTAGTTTTACATTTTCCTTCAAAACCTGATTTGTCGCGGTTCTCAGAACAATTGAATCAAGGGACATATTCAGTCCTTCAGAATGTCAACCGAACGCCATGTAAATGCAGTGCCGCCGTTTTCTTTGCGTTTGTCAGGATTTCGACAGATGCTGTGATTTATTCCAATGAGCAGAAAAACAGTCGGTGCTCAGTCCGCGCTCACCTGGCACCATGAATGCCCAAAAAACGCCTTAATGTGTCTTCTGGGTGACACAACTGTCTAAACGTTGGTCCTGTTCTTATAGGGCCCTTGTGATGTCACAGTTACCTGTGGCTGGGAGCCCAAGAGAGCTCAGTTGGCCTTGCTCTCTCTAGATAGGTCGAATGGCCCTTCCTCTTTCCAAATCATTCAGTGTAATGTAGGCTTGGGGGTATGATGGCAAAATGGTACACTGTAATATGTAGACTTTCATTAACCACCTCCCTTGTTGACAATGTATTGTCAATGAAATGCTGACATGGCTGTTAAGCAAAATTAAACCAAAACCCCTGTGCCGCCCATATCAGCACAAACAAAACCCCTGTTAGAAACACCGGTGCACTCCAAAAGGAAACAAAGGTACATCAAAACATGGCGTATCATTGTGACTGTATGACAGTATGAAAATACTGATGCTACACAAGCCTCGCATGATACTAGCCAGCGTGGTTGTCTGCTAGCTGACTTGTCAGAATAGTAGGTTGGAGTTGTCTTCCATACATGTTGAACTGTCCGATAATGTTGTGTTTGCATCAGTTCAAAAAGATGTGTGGTTGACTTCACATGACTTAAAGGAAGCATGCGCTAACCTTCACTTTCCCAATGTTGGTCAAAATGGCAGATTTACATATGGGTGTCTTGGGCCTTATCTTGTTATGGGTGGAACAGGGGCTCCGAAAAAAACAGAGGTGCAGGCATCCGTGGTGACCTACCATTTAAGGAGTCTTAGAGTACTTTCTGTATGTACAGAAAAACAGGAACATGATACTAGACATGATGTCATTAATCACTTGACGCCTGCTGGAATTTTTTTTCACCTCTTATTATTTTTGTTACATGCACCTTCTGTAATAGTGAGAAGTAACTGATATTTTTCTGGTATGTTTCAAATATTTAACCTCTCACATGAGTCTATTAATTAACACAATTTTTCAGTTTTGTAATTAATCTTGAAAAAAAAAGGAAATTTGTTAATTAACAATGATTGCTTTAAAGAAAGTGTTTTGAACTTTCTAGACGTAAATATATGTATTACTGTTGCTTCTATGAGTAAATTTGTTTAAAAAGCCTGAGGATATAAAAATGTGAAAATTAAAGTAGAGGGAAATACCAGAAAAGAAGGCAATGACCCAATGCAAATGTGTTGAGTTATGGAACAGCACAGGTGTTAGTCATTTACATAAATCTATTGGTCAAATGCCAAAGTTGTTGAAACATACACAAATATAGAAACCTAACAATTTGAGTACTTAATCCAGAAGGATGGGAAAGTACAAAACAGTTTCATTCTATTATGTTTAAAAGGTTAACACTGTGAAATGCCCATAGTAAGCACTCACATTTGCCAGTCTGTCATTGTAGACAAACTATTATTATCTATATGTTCTAAAGATCAGGCAATCAACGGTGTTTAGTTAAGCTAAGGTTTACATAACTTTGTGAGTAACACTTGAGATGTTCAATAATTGCTTTGCTTAAATAGATTTATGTATCAAGCCTTGGATGGGTGTCACAAAAAATGCTGTTTCTTCACATTTTCTGCTGTTTGGTCACCTATCAATCAGAACTGTGGAATGAACAAATCTGATATGAGGATTTTAATCTGCTACCTAGAAACAGTCCAAGGTCTGCTTATTATCTGCCTGTTTCTTTTGTCTGGTGACCTTTGTGTTTGTGCATTTATTACCTGCATAACCAAGCCACATTTTCACTGCAGTTTTATTTTATAGTATATGATTGCCTTGTTTCTATTTTCTGATTTTTTAATTTTGGGTTTCCTGTATTACTATGCTTGCATTTAGTCGCCTTGCCTGCCTGCTTGTTTTTACCCACAATGCTGATTCGTGAAACAGCTCCAACAGATATACTCTTTATCTGCATATTTCTGTTCTGGACCTCCTCTGTTGTATCTTTTTTGAGTTTGTGTATGCCTATATTGCAGTGGCGGATCCTGGTCAATATTTTTGGTGAAACAAACCACCCTTCATCCCCGGCACGAAACAAACTCAGCACCTCGCTGAACCCTGAGCAGCTTGATTTTCTTGCCCTAAGTACCTACTTCACCTCCATGTTCTGCTGTTGCTGATGTATATTCTCTCTCTCCTTCTCCTCCCTCAATCTCCTCATAGTTCATCACTACAAATTATAAAAAGTATTTTATTGTACATATCTTACGAACACGTAATAGTAATGTTTATTTCAACAGTACATAATTAACAAT
>JBBPCY010000007.1:24299768-24332702 GCA_037974405.1 Brachyalestes nurse | reverse complement strand
GGGCTTGATGGGGTAACTCCAAATACTTAAGGAAGATACAGGTGAACAAAATGTCCATTATAAAGGACATAAATGAACGGGCCGGGTCTCAGGAGGGTATGATTGCAATGTGTGTGTGTTTGTGTTTTGTTGTTGTAGACAGTGGTAGTGCTGTTGCAGTGGCAAATGTTCAGCATCTAGATATAGTTAGGGAGGCAAATATGAAAAATGTCTGTTTAATATTTAATTGGCATGAATTAAAAGTGGAATTAAATATCAACAACACAATTTACAGTAACGCCAGCTTGTTTTACACTAGAACCCATGCAGCCCCGAAAGAAAGAAATGAAAGAAATAAATGACCATTGTTAAAAGCGCTATATAAATAAAATTGAATTGAATTGAATTGAATTGAATAAATGGTCTTTCTGTCATGGCTCTCACAACACTCAAGGCAGAAATCCTGCTGTGTCCATGTGGGCACAGAAGCTTAGCCATTAACCCCTCTGATCTAAAATGTGCTCCACTTAGCTCCAATCATATGGGAAAAAGAAGCCTGGTTATGATGGACATGCCTCAGCGGTCAGCATGCTACCATCCTAGCGCTGCAGTGGTGTTTGCATGATTACTGTGGTCTAATTTACTTCTAGTAGTGAATCAGAATTGGAGAGCAAATTTCAAAACTCACTCAGTCCAAAAGCATTTGTTTTTTTAGAAAATCGTGTTTTACTAGTTTTACCTTTTGGAAAGCAATTCTTACAGGAAATCATTTTTGAAATTGAAATTTCTCATTTTTCAATGCCTGTTTCTAAAGTGCAACTCCTGCTCATTTTATTATGGGCAGATTTGTTTAAAAAATGTAATGAAAACCATTTTTAAGTAAATCGATATTCAAGTTTAATATTTATATCCTACTACATGACATTTATATCTTACTACATCTACCACCTGGGTAAGTAAGTACCACTTGCGACTGTGCCAGTGGACTGAGTGAGTTTTGGTCAGTTATATGATTGCAAGAGGAAAGAAGAAATGTAAAAAAATATGCTAATAGTAGTGTTACCTAAAAATAGTTTTGAAAATTTGCTCTTCAGTTATGATTTTTTGCACAGCCCTTGTAAAACATTGTAAAGACATTGCACAGTAGATGGATCAACAGAGCAGCATCTGTTTGCTATCAAGTCGTCTGGCTCTTTTTGTCCCTGGAGTTTTCTGACAAGCATGGACATCTCCCCACATCAGTCTTTTCCAAATCAGAACGTCATGTCATCAGTTATCATGCTCAGTGTGTGGTGGTGATGCATTACTGCATTTTTGGATAGGTTATACTAACTGATTTGGTGATCTGCTATTTTAGCTGGCCTTATAGGAAATAGGAAACACATACATTTAGCCCACTGTTGACTGATTATATGTTATCTACATCCCTTAGTCATATATCTGATGGCACAAAATATAAATATAAGTAGCCTAATGGGTGACTTGTATTATACAGCATTCAGAATGTTGGTTAGGGCAGAATTTACAAAATACTTAATTGTTCTAACTCCACTCTTTGAGAAAATATTTGCATTTTGTCAGTCAAAACCATCTCTTTGGCTTGGGAGTCCTGGCAACAACACTCTTTTCTGCACTTTAAATTAGAGTAGCTGGCCATTACAGCTTGCCTTGTTTGTTTGGGAGGCACCACATCTTCAACATGCCCCAGGACTCAATTTTCCCATTGTACACTGATCTCTGAGAGCATGCCGTCTTTATAGTGATATAGAATGCAAAAAGAGCACTTATATAAGAAAATGGTTATTTATGGCCTGCAGCTAGCGACTAAGGACCCTTGACCTCCGTAACTGGATTAAAATAAAATAAGCATCCTTTCACTCTGAACTTAGAGGCCTAGCAGATGTCTTTACCATAGTTTAGATGCTATGATAAGCCCTTTGCTAATTAACAAACAACACTATGTACGTGATTAGCTGTTCCATGATATCGTTGAAAAAAATGTAGTGTAGGGCTGCTGACACTGATACTACCATCCCCTTTTCCCTTTTAAATCGCTTGCATTAATAGCATTGAGACTTTAAACGTTTATTTTAAACAAAGGCCCTCAACAAAGGGGCCCTTATCCAAGACATCATGTCCAGATGCATCACATTTAAATACACTGGTCAGTCGTAACATTAAATCCAGCTGTCTAATATTATTTAGGTCCTGCTCGTGCTGCCAAAACAGCTCTAATCGATGAAGGCATGAATGTGAGCTGTGGTATCTGGCATCAAGATTTTAGTAACAGATCTTTAAGTCTTGTAGGTTGCGAGATTGGGCCTCCATGAATTGGATTAGTTTGTCCAGCATATCCCACAGATTCTTGAGCAAATCGAGATCTAGAGATTCGAGAATCAAGATTCTAAGTCATGTTCCTCAAACCATTCCTGAACAATTTCATTTATTTTGTCTGTTTAGGTAGATGGTAACATCCCCATGTAAGCCATGTGTGTGTGTGTGTGTGTGCGCAATATTTAATCTACTTATCTTTATTACAATATACTCTGAAATTTCACAGAAAGCTACAATATGCAAATCTAAATCAGTGTTAATGTAAGGGTGACCAATCACAACTCCTGGTGAGTTACTGGATATTCTAATGAATCAAGGTCTTTATGTAATCCAACAAAAGTTTATATTTTTAACCATTAAAGGTATTGGCGAATCAGTGCAAGAATGGGCGTGGCTAAATTGCTGTTGCCAGAATAAGGTGATACATTTTAAAATATTGGTTTTGTGACATCACAAAAACTATGATTTGATAACAGGCTGTTTTTGTAGCTTGTTTTCCATATATGTAAACTATATATATATATATATATATATGTATATATACAATACATCATTGGTAATTAAAAGATATCATTTCTTTCTATCATTGACCACTAATTAATGAATATTAATGAATTGTCACAGACTTGTCAGACACTTTTGGCTCTTTCACAGACCTGTAGGTGACTATAGTGATTCAGGTCTGCTGTAGTCTTTGTATAAACTTGGCTGCAGAGTCGTATTATGCTGAAAATGCATAAGCTGGCCACTCCAGCATCTCTTCTTCAATCTTGGACCTGTCACATCTAATTTCATAAAACACATCCTGTCAGCCAGTGTGCCTCTCAGAACAAGTCATTGCATTATGCATTGCAGCTTTCAATACTAATTAATTATTTGGGTGCTGAAGCCACTTGTATTCAGTAATCCCCTTATGTGAGAGTATCTGACAGATGTCCGCTACCCAGCACTCCAAACATTGCGGGTTTATGGGGGATTATTAAAGCACTGTTTAAACTTGTGATGAATGACTGATTGAAAGGGCAGGGGATGTGAGGCATAACGCGGACTGCATATTCCATCTTGTGCTTTTTCACACATCTGATACCGAGAGTTCAAACAGTGTTATTCTAACAGTATATATTATTTCAGCACTTCATGTTCAAGGCTCAGACCTCTGTTTAACTGCTGCTGTTGTTAAAGAAAGTCTGAGCCGTTTCAGCAGAGTACAAAGTGCCCTTTTTCTATTCTTTGTGTTATTTTTTTTCTCACATATACTCTCTTACAATAAAAACATTGTCAAATAAGTAAAAAACACTAGGGTTTCTACCTTCAAAGCACATCTAAAAGAAATCTACATGACGCTCTTTTGGCAATAATGACTTGTACCGTGTCATTGGAGCTTGTTCCAGTTCAAATAAACAGAAAAGGGAAAAACGATGCAATTAATACATTTTTCTGAACTGAGCAGCCAAAGGTGGAAGTGTTTGACTGTGGAAAAATGAAACTGATATGCAAGGCCCCTCCAGCACTTTGTTTGAACCATGTCAAACTACATTCTCTCTGGTGGCCTGGGCATTTCTGCCTGCTGGAGATTTACCCTGCAGGAAGAACAGCTCTGTCTTTGTGCACTTTGACCTAAACCGAGTTCATTTTTCCTCAGATTTGTCCACAGATCGATCCATCAGATGCTATTAGGGCCCCCAGACTGCGAGTTGAGACATTCAAGTTGTTTTGAAAGCCCCACAAAGTACTGAGAAGCAGCTCATTGATCTGTAGAGGTTATTACCATTTCACTCTCTCCTGTTGAAGCTGATGCAATGTGTGAAGAGTTCAGAATTTGGTTTCTGTCTTTATTCAGTTTCAGTTGGGATTTAAAGCTAAAGCTTATTCATGTGCAGTTATATTTAAAGGACAGTGGACACTGTAGAGCTCGGTCTGAGGCAAACCTAAAAACTAGTGGCAAGGCTGATCGTGCAGCACTAACATAGTACAACTGGAACAGAATTTAATAGGAGCTTTGTGGTGCTGATCAAAAGAATTTGACAGGTTCGGACTAAGACTGCTATCTCATATTCAACACAGGGTCCTCTGCCTTCAAAGCACACAGACATGACCCTGTTTTTGGTAATAATGACTTGTCCCAGTGTCATTGAGGCTTGTTTCAGTTAAATAAAAAGAAAAGGGAAAATACTACGTAATTAAAACATCTTTCTGAATTCAGCAACCCAAGTTGGAAGTGACTGACTGCTAAATTTCGAAGACGTCTGCTTCATTAAAAGAATTGCAGCGCCAACGGCTACAAAAAAAAGTTAACTGAAGATGTTCTGAGATTATCACGAACTCTGGAGAGACCTTCTTCACTGGTAGGCATCATTATTAAAATATTATGGAATATTAAAAATACATTGTGCCTCCTTCTGTCTGTTTCTGCTGTCTGCGTTTCCTGTAGTGAGTTTTGGTGTGAGAAACTAGAAGAACATTTTGAGACAAATTCACTTTTATTTATCTAAGAGCAATAATTGCTACTTCTTCCCTTCTCAAAAACTGTGTTGGGATACCTTTTTAGCTATAGGATAATTTTTCAGTTTGTTTTGTTAATCGGTGTTGTTCTGCTGGGGTGGTCATGTGTGTAGAAGTCTTTTACATATATATCATCTTCCTTTATGTGGTAGGAATCTTTGTATAATGATTTTGTTCATTCTCTCTTGTTCATGAAGTTTTGTTATTCTCCAAGGGTAGAATTTCATCATCCATGACCTTTTGCATCACCTGTGGTGGAAGCAGTAATTCTCAATGACCTTTAAGTCCATCACAAGCAGATTACCACACACCTCCTCAGATAATCTGATCAAATCGTTGTGTTCAATTCCAAACGATTGTGTCTAAGTGGAGTCAAGATCATTTCCAGTAGACTTCACTTCTAACAGGGTTACTTATGCCATTGTATTACATGCCAGGCACTCATTTGACTCTTAAAGGACATGAATATACATTTGAATTATTTTGTATAACAGTGAAATATCAGTAGAATGTTATTTCCATTCTATGCTTCTATTCTAGGTCTCAGTATTTAATTCTAAAATACCTGAACAAAACCTTCTTTCGTTTCGCTAAAGACCCTGTAGACATACAGCACACATCTTTTATTGACTCGGAAGTCTTTAATACTGGCATTTTGTAAATAAGACTTTTTTGTCATACATTTGATAGAGACTGTTTTTTCTATCCATGTGTTTCTATAATGCCTGTAAAACAGTGCTGTCATTGCTGTTCGTTTCTAGTTTTTAATTCTGTTTTGTACTTTTTATTCATGGTGTGCTCCATATGCTCCATATTTTATATGTAGTGCTTCAGATTTCTTTGCAAGAATTTTAGTTACGTCACATATACAGTTACATCACATATACCCATCACATATATTTAAAGTTTTATTCGGTGCAAGCTATAAAATGGCCCCTTATATATCATCTGATACTGTGAAACTGGAAAATATGAGGATAGAGAATTTAATCAGTTCCGTCTGCTACTTATTATATGTATATTGCAATTTTAGAGCTGTGATGATGGTCCTGAAATCATAGACCAGAACAAATGGTCCAAGCCAATGAACCATTTCTGAGCGGTTGGAAGAAAGAGGAGGAGGGTGTTTCTAAGAAGGGATGTTTGTTGTGAAGTCACAGTTTTAAGGCTTTCATAACATCACCCTCTCCCATATTTCCCGTTCACATCCTTGAAGAAGCCTGGCTATAATTTAATGAACTCCGGAGAAGAAAAAACACAAGTTTTAATCCTATTACCTCAAGGATTAAGAGCTTGATTCAGGCTTAGCTGTTGCTTGAGCAACCACCACATCTATTAAAAGAACACCGGAGAGGATGTCTTAATCTCACTGGCTTTAAGATCATGCAGAGCTGATCACGTACTCTGTTAGTTTTAATGAACTGTGAGATTTCTTCTGTCTGATCCACTGATTATTGATGATCTCCATTAGATGTATATCTTGAGGTGGGCTTAAGATTGAAGTTGGTGTAATCCTTGATAGTCAGTGATAGCAATGGGCTGTAATTCACAAATAAAAGTATGTCATGGCCTTGTAGCCCGAATTTTAGAGGTTTAGTGAATTATTTCTGAAGACGTCTATGTACATGACTGGGCTCATGAGTTCTGCAACCATCTAAATGTTGTCCATACAATCAGGAGATCTTAAGTTGGATCCCAGGCAATGCCACAGTCATGGTCAGGAGTCCAAGAGACAACTGACCTCACCCTTGGTGGTGAGGATGGCCCTCCCTCCCCTTTTATAACTAATCAAGATGCATAGTGATAAGTCAGGGCAGCACCTGTTAACTGACATAATGGTTAGAGATGTCCACCAAGCCAATGATGCTGCATTTGACTTAAAATATACAGTGGTGTCTTGTTTGACAAAGGTTAAAAAAAGAAGAAAGAGTAGAGCACATCTACTTTACTTCCTCCTTTGGGAGGAAGACCATATCATCAGTCTAACTTCTGAACTGATACCTCCAGTCCAAGTTCTCCAGGTTGTCTGAGCTCTGGGGTTTATTTCCAAACCCAAGTTCTCAGACTTCTTTGACCTCCTAGATTCTTGAAAATTCTCTTAGCTCATACAGCCATACATTCTCCATCTCTCACATACATATGTTGAAGGGATGGTCTAATCAGAAAGTATCATTGGAAATGAAAGTGACCATTCTGTCATACGTGAACACACCACAGCACACAGTGTGAACAGCACAACATTCTTCACAAAATTCCTCTGTATTTAACCCATTCACCAAGTGAAGCATGGGGCAGCAGGAACACAGCGCCCAGGGAGCAATGTGGGGACGGTACCTTAGAGGTGCTTATCAGTCTTGAGAATCGAACCCACGACTTCCTGATCACAGGGTGAACGCCCTAACCACTATGCTACCAGCTGCCCCATTTCTTAAGCTAAATGCACCGCAAACCTACAGTTTCAGTCCTGATACTACTGGGCATCCCTGCTTAAAAGTTACTCAGTTTCTCCTTTCCCCAAACCCTGCTATGTGCAATTCTTTAAATTGTTTTTACTGTTAAAAATGTAAAATGAAAGTCAATGTAAAGTAATAGTTAATACAGTTAAATGTAAAAAGTAATAGGTAATACGTAGTTAATAATCATAGTTAATCTACAGTAAATAGAAGAGAACATAACCAAATGCATTTCACAACATACGTAAGTAAGGTGGTTTGGTTTTTCTCTTAGTTTTCTCAGCTGTGGTTGTTTTGATGAATGTGTCCTGTAGTTGGACATGTTTAAGAGTTGGTTTAGATTCCTGTGTGTAGGACAGCAGCTTAAAAGGGCCATTTACTTGACTTATTTTTGTATCTTTTTCCAAAGATATTTTGACATATAGATACTTTGAAATATGTATTCCTTTTTTGCCACTGAGAATGTTGCTAATGCTGTAAGATTTTGACAGTCGGTGTTTTACATTTTGAAAGCATAATGTAATTTGATATTTGAAGTCCTAGTAATTTACAATACTAGTATTATAATGCTATTATTTACAGTAATATCAACTACTTGTAATATCAAAAAGTAGATTAACATCTTTCTGTTCACTTTCACATTGTTGTGGTTAAATGCTTGTGTCTAAATGATCAGTTGTCCATTACTGGTCTGCAGCCTAGTGTTTCAAAACCTTAGATCTACACAGTGTATATCCTGAAAGAGTTTAAGAGCTTACTTTTGAAGATTTCTGCACCACACCATTACCACACTGTCTGGAAATCTCTCCCAGGGTTAAGATAACTGAGACCTTTCGAGATCCTTTACAAGTGTTTCAGTTCATCCCCGGGGCACATGGCTAGGTTTCAGAGGATGTTTGTTATGTCACATTGTGCTGATTTAAAGGATGCTTGTCAGGAGCGTTAACCCTCAGTGGAAGTCAGCCATTTTCTCAAGCTTAATGCTCCTCTGATGTTCTGTTGATAAGCCTTCCAGTGTCATAAGTCAGAATAATGCAGAGATTTGCTGTTTGTATACATGAAATGACTCAGTATGATTCATCAGCCTTTGAGAATAACTTTAGCTGCTCTTCTGCAAAAGACAAACTGCAGGTTCTGTTTGTTTACTGTTGCCTACAGACATGTAGACTTTTTTGTACATCCATATTATAGGTACAAATATGTAGCTGCAAATGTTTCAGAGGATAGGAAGTTATAATTTTCTTCGTCATCTTGTTGTTAATTGTTACAGAGGTGAGCAAACTTTCCCAGCTAGTTTGTAATTATATCAAAATCTAAATGTTCTTTTTAATTGTGGCAAGGGGGTCAGGTTAAAAAATCACGTAAGAAAGACTAAGAACTAGGCTTTTATTCGACTGATGAAGGATTTTTTGTGTCAGTGAAGTCATATGTAGAGAAATCTGATTCTAGATCAGCATGCCTACTCTGGAAAGCTTCATAAGCTTGGCTTCATTTGCATTTTGTATCTTGCTAGACATCAAGTGTCTTTGTTCAGAAGCTCCTCTATACTCCAACAAACCCCATAACACGTGAAGTAGTGAGTGACACTGCTGTCCATGCAGCAGATTTTGAGATTTGAGAAAAACACTGGGTGCTTGACAAGAAATTAAATGAACTTCAAGCCAGCCATTTACACAAAAAAGCATGTAGGTTGCATAATGAGCAGCAGCAGACTGTAAGTTTGATATCCAAATCTGACCTTTGAAATAAATCCTTGTCTCAAACTAGAACTACTAAAAGACCTCAGGCATCACACTGTATAATAATCTTTATTGTATAAAAGAATCTTTTAAAACTGGCATAAGACATCTCAGTTCCCCTGAGAAACACTCAAACACTCAGACAGCAGCACCCAGGCCAGACCAGTTCCACACCTTCCGTCTCCATCTCTAGCGGTAAAATATTCATGCAGAGTGCTTCAGTAATGACTCCCTCGGCTGTCTTCTTCTCAGAACATAAAAAGCCCATCCCTTTGAAGTGGACCCCTCTGTGGACTTTTGGTGTGTCTGACTAAATTGGTCTGTCTTCATGAATCTCCATGCCTAAATTCCTTTTCACCATAATTTTTAGTGTATAGCAGAAGGATCAATGTACACTAAAACTGTGTGTGTGTGTGTGTGTGTATATATATATATATATATATGTTAAACCCACTTCCAGTCACCATCAACTACTGTATGTGTTCCTGGTATTGTTCTCACTAAGTAATCAGTCTATAAAATTCATTGCACTATAAAATGGTTATTTTAAAGAATTATGAATGATGTAATTATTAATGATTTAAGGAGATTAATGATGTAATAACAGTGACTGAACAAGGTTCTGCAGGTTAAGCGTTCAATTATAATTTACTGACTTTACTGATTTTTTACAAAGCCAGTTCCATACGGTTATTAAATATCTGAGCAGATATATCTAAGCTATAAATAGTGCAGGCAGTGCTGGACTGGGTGCGGAATCCCATCAGCAGCACCCCTCCCCCACTGTGTTACTGTGTTGCATGTACACATATGAAAGCATCGTGCAGAAATGTCTTTGTCTAACCATCAGAACTAGTCAGCTAAACCAGTAATGATTACACAGTTCAGTCACACTATATGTACAAAAGGATTGAGATGCCTGACCCTTACACCAACGGGGATTTTAATGACATTACATTCAAATAGACAGACTTTAATATGGAGTTGGTCCCTCTTTGCTGCTATAACAGCTTCCACTCTTCTTGGAAGGCTTTCCACAAGATTTTGGAGTTTCTGTGGGAATGTGTGCCCATTCATTCTGTGGAGCATTTATTAGGTCAGACACTGATGTTGAATGAGAAGGTCTGGTTCACAATCTCTGTTCCAGTTCATCCCAAAGGTGTTGGATGATGTTGAGGTCAGGACTCTGTGCGGGCCAATCAAGTTCATCCACACCGAACTCATCCAGCCATGTCTTTATGGAGCTTGCTTTGTCCACTAGTACACAGTCATGCTGGAATAGAAAAGGACCTTCCTTAAACTGTGTCCACAAAGTTGGAAGCATGGTGTTGTCCAAAATGTCTTGGTCTGCAGAAACATTAAGATTCTCCTTCACTGAAAGTAGGGGGTCTAGCCCAAACCCTGAAAAACAGGTGTGTCTTAGTACTTTTGGACTTCCAGTGCATAGCAATTATTCAACATAGTATGTACAACATCAAACCTTAACTAAACACATTACTGACCAGATACACAGACTTACTATGACACAAAAGTCTGTTCGTTGGTGTGCAGTAGGCCGAGCAGCTTGATCATTTTTAAGGCATGTTGAATGGGAGTTCCAGTGAAACGCCTTGTTCCAAATGTGCAGTTCATAATCCGTTGAATGATCTGCCTTGAGGATAAGCTTGTAGTTTCTTCCTGGGGAAGACTTTGGAATTTTGACTTTGCAGTGGTCTGGCCGCCAGCAATACTCTGAAATGAACTGTTTTGCTTACAGCTGAGCTGCTTTGCTGCCTGAAAAATAATAAACATGTTTAGTTGTATGGAAGTTATTCGTGACGCAAGGGGCCAAGTGCAGAACATAAAGACTTTGATTTTTCCACCAATACAGACGACTTCTGCAAGGCCAAAAAATACAAATGACCTAAAAAAAACTGTTAAAAAACGATATATAGCCTTTTACAGATTTCAAAATAATTTGTTGGAATAATTAGTACACTATGGCAAGACTGCAATTAATTGAAGGTCTCTGTCAGCCTTTTCTAACTGATAAACCAATAGGATGAGGTAAAAATGCATTATCATTACATGTTCCCAAAGTGAATTGCTGACTAATGACCGCCAGGTGAGGTTTAACCGGAGTAAATAATCAGGTTTAATTAGTGCTGAAGGTTGTACTGATGTGCTCATGTGAACGTATTGATAGTGAAAAGCTGGCAGGTGAGGCCTGGTTACTCTAAAGTCACAAAAACTCATTTGCCATGATGGTGAATCAATATGTGAAGGGTGTGCGTGTTTGAGTCACATAATATTGAGCCTGCATCCGTCAGTCACAGCAAGATGCCTGCTATTGTTGCACTTTCCCTTCACTCAGAGTGACTCATCAGTTCCCTCCTAACCACGTCAGACTGTTTTTGTTTTTTAAAGATTTCATGGCTCTGAGTGGAGCTGCCAATCTGAGTCTGACACTCTGTCCCGGGGACCAATATGAAGCGAATGACTGAGAGTAATTAAAAAACAATCCAGAAGAGAAAACAGAAGAGTCTTTGATGCTCTGCGTTCTGCTAGCAGCCATGCTCAAAAGTGTGGCTGAAAGTAAGGGATGGGGGAAAGGGCTTAGATAAAAGACAGAGGGGAATCAGGGATACAGCCTTTCAGTGGCGGGATGGTAATTGAACGAAGGAGCATGAAAGAGTGAAGAAAGGCGTCAGGGCAGAGAGTGGCTGGGTATTTGAGGGCTGCTTACTCTGCCTGCAATAGCCACACTCTCTCCTCCAGCTGAGCACTTGATTGGATTGTCATTCTCTGGTTAGAAATAGTCGTCCTTGGAGACTCTGGGCTTTAGATAGCAAATTGAAAAAGTTATTTTGGTGTGTGTGAACAGTGGTCTATGAATAACACCCAGCAAACTTGTTTTGACTTGGAAAGCGCGAGCTTGCGTGATCCCGCTGTACGGATCAATGAGGTGGAATAAAGTTCACTTGGAAATATGAACTTTGCTGAAGCGGCCTTGCTGACAGACTGGCAAAAATGATTTGTTCTGATATGTTTCCCAGCTATTATCCCACAGTAGTAGTAGTAGTAGCTGCAGATATGTTTATATTTTAGATAGAGGTTTCTGCTGGATCATAAAAGAACACGTACTGTTTCAGTAATGGGCAATGGGCAAGACCATTAAAGAAACTGATTTAGAAATAGACTGCAGTAGATTTCAACACTGGTAGCCAAAAAAATCAGGAGTGGTGGCGAGATAAATACTAGACAAAGCAACAGCACACATTCCAGTGCAATGCTTACATTGTTGCTCAGCTGGAAGGAACATGAAGCAGGCAGCCGTTTTATAGGAAGATCATTTGTGTGTGGCTTGTGGGCGAGGGACCGTGAGTCAACAAAAGTTCATTTCTATTGCCTCTCTCATACCCAAAGATGCTTTAAAGTCAGACGTCATCTATAAGTGTGATTATACCAAGGTAGGAGGAATGACAAAGGAAGAAGAAACAGAAAAATAAAAAATAAATAGCCGAAGCAAACACAGTGCGAAAGGCCAGCAGTTCTTCGGACTAGTTTAAATTAGGCATACTTCCAATTTTGTATTAAAATAAAAGTTCGTTCTAAAAAATATTTTACAGACTTGACAGGCTCAGTTGAATTCTTGTCTATAATATAAACATAACAGAACTTTAACACTGCAACCTGGTGTTGCCTATATGTATGCACTCTTAAAAAACAAAATGCCCAAATAATTTGAATGATCCTTAACACGTCTCATACTAAGGCAGACTGCCAGCTTAAGTGGTCAAGCTGTGGCTAAGAAACAGTTATTTGTATTTTCTAACACCCCCTAGGGACGTTTTCACACCAAACTTAGCATCATGCAATGAATAAGCATGTTTTGTTTCATGAGAACTGGTGAATGTTATCACAAGCTGTTGGCATGTTTTTGAACACTGTTTTGAACACTGATGGTCATGTTGTTTATACATATTCAGTTGTTTTGGATAATTGTTGATAATTATTCTGCTAAATGCTGTTAATTTAAGTGTGAATATATAGGTTCTTTGGAATATTTTGCCACCAAAATCACAACAAGCAGGCATGAAAACAAGGTATAGACTGAAAAAGTCTATAATAGGCAATTGTGCTCAGAATCAAGTGGGTGAACCTTAGTTGTTCCCATACTTGAACATTTACATTTCATTACATTTGGTCAATGCTAAGCCTGTCAAATGCCTGCTGAAAGCTTATTGGCTGATGGCAGCCACATTTTTTATTTATTTTGAAAACAAAGTTCTACTTATAGCTCAAAACAGAAACATGCTACCTCCAAATGAACAAAATTATTAGCATAAAATGTTTATTTCGGTATTTATATCAGTATTTTAATATCCATTAATATTCTGGCTCTTTTGACAAAAAGTGCTTTTGACAAAAGTTAATTTCCATAATATGCAAAATACATTTTTCTGGGACAAGCTCAGTGGTTCCAGTTGCAGTTTGGTTGGTTTCCTTGAACAAGCAAAATGAAGAAAGAATTTTGTCTTTAAGCCTTACGGTTCAGGAGATAAAACTGTGGAGCCATCAGGCCGATGTTGTGTTTCTGTGACTAGTATGTTGGTCTTTGATCTCCATACTGTTTTAGTGGAGGATCTGAAAACCATAATAAAAAGAAGAAGTAGAAAAATCCTAAAGATTTCAGTAGTGTTTCAGCACCTTCAGTGCGTCAACCCCCAACAAGAATAAAAAACAAGAAGCCATTATCTGTAGGGGGAAAAATCATGCAAACTCATTGGTTTGTCGAGTAAATAATAGCATAATCACAATAATAAAGTAAATAAAATATCATTTTAAGCATAAAACATTGAAACTTAAACAACCATAATATCATTAAATAACTTGATTATTTTAGGTTAAATTAACCTTTTGAAATGTAACAAGTTTGTTTTAGATGCCATAGTAGAGGTCATATTTATGGATTAACTTCTCCTGAGGCCTAATTTTTGTGATTTCATTTTTTTTTTCTCAGATTCTGGCCAACATCATCATTTTCATCTGTGGGAACATGGCAGGAGCGTACCACAAACACCTGATGGAGCTGGCCCTGAAGCAGACCTACCATGACACCTGCAACTGCATCAAGTCACCCATTAAGCTGGAGTTTGAGAAGCGCCAGCAGGTTGTGTGCCAGTCACCCTTACTTCTTTAATACACTGGGCTGCTATTTGAACTGAAGTGTTAAAAGGATTATGTGTTATCTGTATCAGGCAAGAAGAATCTCTCAGTGGTGTGGATGCATGAGGATTTGCTCACTGAGCTGCTATAAATCCTGACTGTGAATTAGTCAAGTCATTAACCATGCGAGGCCAAATGAGGGCATTATAAAATAATAAATAAAACTACTGACGGACGGACAGTAGATTTGGCGTCAAGTGAGAATGATAATTAAATCCAGACTGAACTTGATGACATTTATCTTTTGGGCTGTATACTTTGAACATTCGATGAAGTAGTTATTGAAGGTCAGTGGGCTTGTCTTCACTAAACCATCACAGTTGCAGAGATCAGTAACATTCCACGTTAAGCCAAGTTATCTGATCTGATAGGTTATGGAAAAAAAGAGCTTAAGGAATCTGAAAAAGTGCAACAGACTCACTATCTTGCTAATAGTATGAGGACACGTCTCTGAGTTCGTTTGCATAGATTGGTAAAAACACATAGCCATGCAGTTGCCATAGACAAACAATGACAGCAGACTGGGTTGACTTTAAATGTGGCACTGTCATAAAATGATACATAGCAAGTGTTTAGGAAAAACAACAGCTCAGCCACAAAGCAGCAGAACCCGCAAGCTCACAGGGCAGCGCTGCCAAGTGCTGAAGCATATTTTGTAAAAAATGCCTGTCCTTTGTTGCATCATTTACCATACAGTTCCAAACTGTCTCTGGAAGCAACATCAGCACAAGAACTGTGCCTCAGAAGCTTCAGAAGCACACACACACACACAGATACACACATACAAATATATATAGCATCTCCAAAACTGCAGTTCTTCACAAGTTGCTGCATATGGAACTGTGAAGCTGCAGACCGGTCAGAGTTCCCATGCTGACCCCTGTCCACCTCCAAAAGTGCTTGGCATGTGAACATCAGAAATGGCCATGGAGTGATGGAAGAAGGTGGCCTGGTCTGATGTATCTCATTTTGTTTTGCATCATGTGGGTGGCTGTGTGTGTTTGTGTGTATGTGTGTGTGTGTGTGTGTGTGTGTGTGTGTTTGTGTGTGTGTGTGTGTTTGTCGCTTACCTGAGGAACAGATGGAACCAGGATGCGCTTTAGGAAGAAAGCAAGACAGCGGAGACAGTGTGATCCTACTAGCAGTGTTCTACTGGATAACTCCTGGCATTCATTCATGTGAATGTTACGCTGACACATATAACATATAACATTGTGGAAGACTGCTGGGCAGTGGAAGTGGCTTCTCTGAGGAGGTGTAGCTGGAGTGGGAACTGGAAACGACTCATCCAGCTTCAGTACCTGAAACTCACTAATGCTCTTGAGGCAGAATAAAGTCAAACCCTCACAGCAATTTGCATCTAGAGAATCTGGTATAAAGCCTTCCTAGAAGAGTAGAGGTTGTTACTGCAGCAAAGGGTGGACAAACTCATTATTAATGTCCTAGATTTCAGAAAAAAAACAAGATGGAGATGCCATATTAATATAGGAGCCAAATCAGAAACTTGGTTTCACCGCTGATAAATGTTTTTGGTACATTTGGTACTTTTTGTTGTAGCTTGTTGGTCTCCCTCAGCAGGCATCACTTGTTTTTGAAGTTTTGTTGCACTGTATTTTGGCTCAGATTCTGGCTTTGTGTGCAACCAAACAACTGATATCAACCAGATATTTTGCTACAGCAATCTTGTCTGGGCCAGAAGTCATAGCAGCTAGTTTGTTCACAATCTGTTTGTGTTTTAGCCCCCTGAAAGACCTTTTCAGGATGTAACAACATCCCTGAGTAGTTTGAAGCTGAACCACTCAGACTTTTAACTCTCTCAGAGAGATTTTTTTAACCCAAGATGGATATTTCTGGATCCACAGGGTGCATTGAAATCTTTTTTTCAGTCATAACTGTTCTCCTGGTGATGAGGACACTGATGCGAACTGCACTGTATGTAGTAACGTTAGTGTCCTGCAGTGTTCGAGCACTGAAACAGCTCCCCTTGGCCGTATAATGGTAATCATCCAGGCATGAGTGTTCCAGAGCTTTGAAAAAGTTTGAAACAAACGACCCCAGGATGCCCGTCTGGTGTTGCGACAGAGAGCAGGGCTCCCACAGTGAAGTGGGCTGAGACAGTAGCGAGTGAAACTCATTGCTGTGTTTACTGTGAGGTTTGGAGACAGCTACTAGCAAATTGGCTGCCGTCCACCCGCCCGCTCTCCACGAGAGGTCAAACAGCGCCTCAATCCTCTCGTCTGGATTAACCCCCCAGGAACATCCTCTTAGGCAGCGGGTGATGGATTGGCATGGCCACAGCCAGCTGCTCGGGCCTGTCTCTCAAACCAGTAGCTCTGCTGTTGTTTTCTCTTCTAGCTAAAACAGAGTTTAAATGCTGCATGTCTTATTCTTTTGTTGGCCTGTTTGCTACACTCTACTGAGATTTCATCCATTGGCTCCCAGTCATTTTCTCTAACAATTACAACCTACCCATTATTCCTATAATGAGCTGGTTTTATTTGTTAAATGCTACATGCCATTTCATTTCAAAGGCATTGAATGGAAAAGGCAAATTCATTACGTTTGAAATGAAAACGTCATTTCGGTTGATGAATTCATTAGAAAGTTGAAATGGAATTTCACATGCTAATTAACATTAAACACCAGAAATCAGCCTCACCTAGTGAGCACCTAACCTTTGATTGGCACTTAGCAGACCAGCTAACCGTTATAGCTGCCAGATTAAAAGAGGAGCCAAATCAGAAACTGAAGCAGGTATTCTCAGTTTCACCGCTGGAAAAAAAAAAGTCCCAATTACAGAATTAATGCATAATTGCTGCTTGAACATGAACATGAAAATGATTCTGACTCATCTTGTACCTTGAGAGGATCTTACATTTTGCCTTTGACACACACATTCACCGTCTCTCAAAGCTTCTTTTTTTTCTGAAAAATCACAAGGAATGTCTAATTTGTTCGGACGGCTCTAATATGCATCGTAGCTAATTCCCATAGGCTCCCTCTTCCTTATTGAATTATTAACAAAACACCTCTAGACTTTGTGTGCGCCTTGCATTTTAATTCCGAATATTTACTTCGGCTTTGAAAGCAGTAATGGTTTGTTGCCACTCATGTTTAAATGATCCATGCATGTTGATATACCACAGATATCTAAAATAATAACAATATTGTCCAGGTACTATGCAGCTTAATTGGTTTAAATTATTTGAAGTAAGCAAAGCCAGAAAACCAGAACGATGAACAGATTTTTTAAATGAAAAAAGCATTAAGGATGATGTTATAATAATTGTGTATATGTGATGTGACATTATTATACAGGGTTCCAAGAAAACATAAGCCTAACAAGACATGTAAACCATTAAGCTTTCAAACACTCACTTCAGGTTTCTGTGATAAAAGTATGTCTGCCCTTCACCAAGTCTGATGCCAAGGTCGTCTCCTTCTGCTTTTATGTCCATATGGATGAGTTTTGGAACTAGTACTTATTGGTCTTTTTATTCAGTCCTTCAAAATCTTTCTACATAATTCACAAGACACTGCATGGGCTAATGGAGTCTTTTCTGGAACTCTTTTTGCAATAACTGTAATAGGCAGCACTTTTATGCCTTTGACTGTCAGTGCGTTTCTAGTCTCTTTCAAATGATTAAATTCTATTAAGAAATTAGTTTTATTCTGAGTTAAATTTCAAACAGAAACCACAATGCATTGTTTGCTTTATGTTATCATACGTATCTTCTGATATGTACCTTATAATACGTATCTTCTAATATTTACTTTATCATACGTATCATCTGATATTTACATTATCATACATATCATTCAGGCCAGGAAATACCTGAAGCCTCAAGAGCTTTGAAGAACCTTTCAATGTTTGTTCTAGTGCACAAATTGCTTTAGTTGGACAGTTCTTCAATACGTTTTCTTACATTTTGTCCTCCACTATTGCATCAATGGTCACCTCAAGCAGCCTAGCACCAGTATATCTAAAGTAATAAGTGAAGTAAAAATAGTCAAATGTTGCTTAAAAAACCCCAAAAAACTCAAGCTCAACTAAACTGAGTCATTCCATATTCACATATTGTTGCTACTTCTCTTATATTTTGTTCACTCTTTGTTTATTTTTTGCTTGTAACCTAAAATTACAGCCTGTATTCTATCTTAATTCTAACATTATCATATTAAAACAAAAAACATTTGAGAAACCATGTAATGGTATAATATTGATTTTTTTTTTTTCAGAACTCATTTTTTCCTGCTCAAAAGTCACCACAGAAAGCTGCTTTGTTCCTTTGGAGTCCATAACATGGAGTGCTGCATCTACACACACGCTAAATTTATGATTGAACTGTTATGTTGTTTACATTGGCCTCAAAACCCACATAGGAACAAAATTAACCTTCTGTGGTGACTTTTGTGGTGGTATTTTGACTAGGAGGAAGCATGTCTTTATCTCTACCAAATTTAATTCCTGCAAAACATATTTATGAAGATATTAAATCATAAGCATGGCTTTTTTTTTCATTTACTAAGCTGCGGATTTTTATTATTAACAGTCAATATCCAGGCTTCTGTCTAATTTTGAAATCTGTTGAACATGTCTTACCCAGCTATTCCTGCAATCATTGATTCCACATTTTTGAGAGGTGACTTAGTTCATTGGAGCTGAAGAGTGGCGTGGAACTCGAATTTCTTACTGTGTGATTGGTGTGTGGTTCTTGGTTGTTTAGGAGCGCCTGCTGTTGTCCCTGCTGCCAGCGCACATAGCCCGGGTGATGAAGGCTGAGATTATTCAGAGACTTCAAGGCCCCAATTTCGGCCAGGTGGAAAACACCAACAACTTTCACAACTTATACGTGCAGAGGCACACCAATGTCAGGTATCTCTCCCTTTGCTGTCTCTTTCACACACACACACACACACACACACAGTCGCACTTACATGCTGCCCTGAAGCGCCGATGAATATTTCTGTCCTTGCTCACACCCTGAATGTTAATGCATTTGCTGACGAAGTTTCAGGTAGACTTCTTGTGTGAAACTCTGAGGACACTTGAAAGAGAATGCAGATATAATCCAGTCTAAAAGTATTGAAGTGAAGTCAAAATTATTTGTGGGCTGTGCGCCAGCAGTTTCAATAAAATGGGCATGCTGAACAAAAATCTATAACATGCCCATTTCCGAGTGAACGTATGAAGGTATTATTGTTATTATATAAATAATAAATGTAAATAATTGTATAAAATATTGGGACAAAGTAAGCAGTGTCAGTAAGAGGAAATGAAAGTGCTATGAAATAGACGTTTCTTTGCATGTGTCCACAAAATGACAAAAACTATTGAGCCAGCGGTTCCTGTTCTTCTCCAGCCTTCTTTGGTGGTGATTTGCCCAGCCTGTTCTGTAGCTCCCTTTCTGTTCCCGTTCATGTTGAGCAGTGTATTTGTCACAGTGAGTTGCTAGAGTCTTGAGAACATCTTCCGTTCTGAATATATGTACGAGAGTCAAAAGTCTAGTGCCTCTGCTCCTTATGTAACCCATCTTCTGAGTTGGCATTGCACACAGGGCATTTGAGGACTAATTCACTGTGGCAGTTTGGAGTGGAGATGAGTCCTGGAGTGGAGATCCTTGTGTGTGAAAGTGGAGTCAGGTGGAGCTGTGAAGAAGAGTATTTTTAATTCAAAACAACTAAATAAAACAATGACTTTTTCATTCAGGGCTTAAAAAATATGTATCCCATAAAAACTGATGTTTAAAGCCTGATGAAAACAACAGCTGATATTTACCATTTCCTATATTATTCGAGTTGAACAGTTAAACCCACATTTAAAAAACACAACTGGTGGTTGGTTAGTGTTGTGGATAACATCGCTACCCTCCAAGCAGGAGAGTAGAGTCCAATTCCTAACTTGGGCAGCTCACCACACTACACCAGTAAGAATCCTTGGACAAGACTTCTAACAGTACATTTGCCTAAACTTTGGAAAAAAGCTTCTGCTAAATGCTGTAAATTTAATGTAATAACTTATCATCCTTTAAACATTGTCACCCTTTAAATCCTACAATCTGAATCTTTCCTTTCAAATGTCCTCATTGACATTGGTTGCATGTTTACACATTTTCATTTGCTGTTTGGTCTGTTTCTTGTTTCTGAGAGAACATTATGCTTCCTTGCAGTATTTTGTATGCTGATATTGTTGGCTTCACTCGCTTGGCCAGCGACTGCTCTCCCGGAGAGCTGGTCCACATGCTGAACGAGCTTTTTGGCAAGTTTGATCAGATTGCCAAGGTAAGCCGCCAGTGGTCTTGATATTAATCCAATGTAATGATGTAGTATGACTCATACGTTATTCCCTGATGTTTCTGACCCTGTAGGGTTCTACAAATCTCTCTTGTTCCAAAAACACATGTCACTAGTATTGTGGAGTTAGTTTCCTGTCCTTCCAATTCTCCATGCTGAGGCCAACTCCATTTTTTTGTTTTTATTAGGAAAATGAATGTATGAGAATCAAGATCCTTGGGGACTGTTATTACTGTGTGTCTGGTCTCCCTGAGTCGTTACCCAACCATGCCAAAAACTGTGTGAAAATGGGACTGGACATGTGTGAGGCCATCAAGTAAGTCCATTCTGCCTTTAGTATATTTATGGTTTTTATTGATAAGTCTCATTCTGTGATTTTACACACACACACACACACACACACACACACACACATATGTATATATATATATACATTTTATCAGTTTGGAGTTGGCAATTACAGACTGTAGTCCATCTGTTTCTTGTCATCATTTGTTAGCCCCCCTTTGCCATGTTCATGAGTCAGGACCCCCTGTATACTGTAGTCAGAAACTAGAGGATGACTAACACAAACTGTGCAGCATCAGATAACCTTTCATCAATAACTACACCGTGTTTGTATACTTTTTTTTTGCAAGATATACATTTTAAATTACTCACCTATACACATATGTTTTATATTTTGGATTATTTACATTGATGCTTTATATACTGAGATTTGTGTTGAAGTTTAATCTTTAATATATGGCACATGACATCAAACTGGCTTTTATGAGATTTGTTAAACTGTGCAGAATCAGAATCACAAATCTCTATTGATTGTGTAATGACTGCACAGACATGCGGAGACAAGAACAATATAAAATATAAAGTCTAAATAAATGTAAATAAAAATATGACGGCACAGATGGTGGTTAGGAGTACGCTATTGTACTTAGTAGAGATCAGTAGTATCTGTAATGCTGTAATGGCACATACTTAAATGATTATTTAATAAATTCTGTTAACTTGTTATGATAGTGGGAAACGCTATCTTGCTATCCCAGTCTCGCCCTCAGAGTCCAGGCCTGATAGGCCTTGCTGCACTTCTGAGAAGAACATGACGTCTGGCTTTCCTTATAATGACTTGAGGGCCACAGAGATCAGTGCATGTGAAATGAGGAGCTATGCCTAGACATGAAGCTAGTCTTTATCTGATCTTCCTGTTTAGCGGCAGCACCACAGAATGATAGCTCTGTATTAGTTGACTGGCTGATAATTTCCTGTGGCGGGAAATGCTCAAAAAAGGTGAAAGAATTATTGCAATAAAAGCTAAATTCTTGTATAAGATATAGTAGTAATACTGCCAATAAAACAGATTTGTATTTGTATTGTTGTGATGAACATTATAGCATTGACTTCCAATCTCTAGCCAGCTTCTGCTAGGCCTGTATGATGGGGTGATATTATTGAATATGGTTAATTGGTTGACAAGTAACTCAGTGACAATCCTTTGTAGTGATAGTTGTTGATAAAGAGAACAAATTGAATTTAAAACGGTTCCCCAAATAATGTTACATTCTATTTATAGACTGTTTTATTATCAGAATCAGAAAACATTATTGATCCCGAAGGAAATTGCTTATAATTCTTATATTGATATGTAATCAATCTTTGCTGTCACTAAGCATCCTACTGATACCTACTGGGTACATACACACATTTTTGTAGAGTGTATAGTCCTGTTATCATATTATATTGTTAATAATACAGTTGGCCCCACGCTAGCACAGTGGGTAGTGCCTCACACCTCCAGGGTTGGGGGGTTGAATCCAGGTCCTGGTCTTGTGTGTGTGTGTGTGTGTGTGTGTGTGTGGAGTTTACATGTTCTCCTCATGGTGGCGTGAGTTTCCACCGGGGTCTCTGGGTTTCTCCCACAGTCCAAAGACATGTGTGTCAGGTGAACTGGGGATTCTAAATTGAGCGTAGGTGTGCGTGAACGGTGTGTGTGTGTGGCTTGCTGTGGGCTGGCATGCTGCCCGGGGTGAGTCCCTGCCTCGTGCCAGGTGATGAATACAGCTACTTTTGTTACAGATGGCCCGGTACAGCTTCGCATTTCTCACAGCAGTAAAGAATAATTGTTAGCATCATAAAAAACTCCCACTGAAATTTATCCTCAGCCCAAACAGACAGTAGTGCTTGTACTTCGTTGGCTCTCCAGTTGTTCGCTTGTGGCTCCATTGTTTTTTTTCCATGTTGTAATGACAACATTAGGACCAATCAGAAAGCAGTGACACAGTCAGCTCGGCTCTGTGTGGCTCTGTCGAACAGAGCTGTGACAGCTCGGGTACGGGTTGCTTTATTTATGATGGAAAAACATTTGTTTGTGTTACAAAAGTGCCTTGTGCCAGTGTAAAAGCGCCATATATGAAAATAACAAACTCACATGAAACATAGACACAGGTTTGCCACATGGAGCTTGGGCGCAAACCCAGGGGTTCCGTTTTCTTTATTTACACAAACCAGAACCCATAGAGACTTGAGGGCCAACCACAAAGGAACATAAACTCTCATGCTAAGACACAGAACAAGGTAGACTCTTTCACAAAGAAGGTGCAGGAGACAAATGAAACATTCACAGACGACGGTGGACCGACCCAAGGGCATGAACTGAGGCAACTTAAATACAAACAAGACTAGGACATGACCCAAAGAACAGCACAATCGCTCTCACTGAAACCCGAGACAGCTGTGACTTAATAGGTGAAGGTAGACGCAGTGAACATACAGCAACCTCGTTTTCAACATAAAAGTCCAAAGCATAAATTTAAGCAATGGCTGCCTCTAGCGGCCGGTAACAGAGAGTTATGTGGAAGGGTAAGGAGACACAAGCCTCCCCTCACCTGAACACCATCAAACAAACAATTTTGAAGATCAGACTTTAAATTTCAGTATTCAGATACGTGTAGCCATATTTAAACATTTTTAGAACCTTTTTAACTTATTGTACGAACCTATTTTCGGCACTAAACACTTTTCCTACTGTCCCTTTAGCTTCAGTTGTCGTGTGAAAAATGGTCCAGCTATAATTTATTTACTTTCCATACAGTAACAATCACTGGCCTCTTTAAAATCTTTTAAAGGCCTGTACTGAATAAAGGTCATTAAAGATGATTCGATTTATAGTTTCAGCTACATCTAATCGAGTATAACAAACAAGTGCTCAAGCATTCAAATTCAGCCCAGCTATTTTATTACTTCGTACTTTTCCACTGACATCTATATAACTGAAGAGCACGAGAGCACCTTTGCTATAAAGATGGAAGTCGCCATTTGTTTTTAATATGTAAAGCATGTGGTCATGAATTTGGATCTCACCGATACACATTTGCAGTCAGAACTTTCAGAATAGAAGGGGACTGTTAATTACCAAAAGGTGTGCCATGAGTTATATTATCTAATATATGATTTAATTAAATCATACATTAGATCATATAACTCATATATGATGTAATTAAATCGTTGAATGCTAAAATCATTATAAGCTAAAAATGATCCAGATCATTGACGAAGGATGAGAGGATGACTAATTTGCACGCAGCAACAGATGGACTGCAGTCTTTAACTGCACACCAACAAGGTGGGACTAGGGTAGGGGTTTCTAATAAACAGGTCTGTGAATTTTTTATGATAAAATGTGCTTGCAGCACTACACTCCCCCACTGTGTAATTTGTGTATAGACATACCTTTGCTTTCATCACTTGACCTTTGCAAATACTTTCTCAGAGTAGCTTTTTTTTTTTTACTATATAACCTTTCTCCTCAGAAGGATTACTGTGCCAGTATTAAAGGTAACCTTATTGGGCGTAACAAAAACTTTCCTGTAGGCAACAGGGCCAGTAAACATGGATGTGGTTTTCTATTCTCTTTAGCTTTGTGCTCCACTGCAGACTTGATATTTCAGTCTGGACTTGGAAGTAACAGGAAAAACATGAAAGGCCAAACTCATTTCAAAAGGTCACAAATGCTTGTGGACTTTGCATATGACTTCAAAGCTAGTGAAATATATGTATATCTGGGCCGAAAGGTTTTACACCAGACCACCGCTCTCTTGTCCTTTAGGAAAGTACGAGACGCCACTAGTGTGGACATTAACATGCGAGTGGGGGTCCACTCTGGGAATGTTCTCTGTGGCGTCATCGGCCTCCAGAAGTGGCAGTATGATGTCTGGTCACATGACGTGACACTAGCCAATCACATGGAGGCTGGCGGTGTACCAGGGTATGATTGCTCATTTTTATCTTTAACTGTATTGTAAAAACGAAAACAAAATTCCCCCTTACATAGTAATACTTGATTTGGTTTTTTCATCTCAATGAACAGACGTGTTCACATTACTTCCGTCACGCTGGAGCACCTGAATGGGGCGTATAAAGTAGAGGATGGTTATGGCCAGGAACGGGACCCTTATCTGAAAGAGCACGGGGTTGTGACTTACCTAGTGATCAACCCAAAGGTGAAGAATAGTCTTAAATAGCATTAAAACCTACTGATATTGGTAGACTAAAGTAGACTAAAGTTGTCTATCTTTTAGAGAATCACTTCAAAAATCTAGGGTTATAGTTTTAATATTTCTTAACTAGTTATGATTAATATTACTATTTATATAACTGCATAATTATATGACCCATAGTCATGCAAATAATAATATTTACACAGGCTTGAACCTGCACTTTTGACCTTTTTTCCATCTGTATGGACAGGCTGAGAGGAGGAGTCCTCAGCATCACTATAGACCTCGGCACACTCTGGATGGAGCAAAGATGCGAGCATCAGTCAGAATGACTCGCTACCTTGAGTCATGGGGAGCTGCCAAGCCCTTCGCCAACCTGCACCACCGGGACAGCATGACTAATGAGAACGGCAAAATTAACACCGCTGTGAGCTCCATGCCAATGGCACCATGTTGAGTTTCACTGTCCAAAGTATTAGACCAGATGAATCCAATTAAGCTTTCTGTTGAACGTTGATGAATTGTATTCTATGTTTTTCTTAACCTTTTTCTGGTTAAACTGCTGTAAATACACACCATGTCTTACATTTGCTTACTTGCAATTCTGTTTATAGATAATGATCTTTGAAATCAAGGAATTGCCTCTTAAACTTTGTGATTTATCTTGAATAGGATGTGCCACTGGGTCAGTACCACTTTCAGAGGCGTTCGGAGAGGTATGTCCTGTTCTTTTTAAACGGCCGCTTCTACTAAAGTCACTTTCAGTAAAGGTCTGTGAAATATCACTGTACTCATAGTGTGAAAGATATTCCTCAAGCATTCGCTCGCTTGTATCCCACAGAACGAAATCTCAGAAGAGGCGATTTGAGGAGGAACTGAATGAAAGGATGATACGAACATTTGATGGCATCAATTCTCAAAAGTAGGTTTTGGTTGCCTTTGAAGTTCAGGTCATTTGTTGGTTAGATGGAATTTGAACCCCGTCTCGGTTTTAACTCTCATGCTGTGTTGTTTTCAGGCAATGGCTCAAATCTGAAGACATTCAGAGAATATCACTGTTTTTTCACAATAAAGGATTAGAAAAAGAGGTAAGGCTACAATTTCCATGACTTTCTTCATAAAGTGACTACAAAAATATGATCACCAGCCACTTTATCAGAAAGTCCCTTTATTTGAATTTCCACTTTGCGGGTGTAAAGTAAGGCACAATTTGTGTTTACTTTCCTTAATGGTCATTAATGGTCAGTTTCTGCCACTGGTGATTCGGACACCTGACACACTAATACCAGCAAACACCACCACAGTAATGGTGTCACAGAAACTGAGCTGTGGTGAATGGAGTAGAGGTCAGTTGATTGTGTCAGAGTGGAGCTCATAAAGTGACCAGTGAATGAAAGTAACAGAGGTTCTTCTAATAAAGTGGTTTAAGTGTGTTTATTATTCTATTATCTGCATACAGATTTAAAAGGTTGAAAGGTTAGAAAACATTAACAAATCCCCCTAAATATTGCTACTATGTCTCTTCATAGTACAGAGCAACAACCTTGCCTGCTTTCAAGTACTATATCACCTGTGCCTGTTTGATCTTCTTCTGCATTTTCATTGTGCAGATTCTGGTCTTGCCAAAGTAAGTATGTGTCTTTTTTTACACATAATACTTAAAAATGTGTACCTGCAGAAACCTGTTCAATGTCACAGTCAATTAAAAATTGGTTGGTAATCAGATTCTGATACTGCAATATTTGGATTAGATATTTTCTCTGGATTCTGGAACTGGCTTCATATTTGTTGAAAAATGTATTTCACTTTTTTCAGATAGCAATTATGCTTGGTCTTTTTTCCAAAAAGGTGAAAACATTATTTAAACCGTCAAAACATCTGATTGAGCCATGTGAAGGTCACCACAAGTTTATTTGGACAGTACTTGTACAGTTTGTGTAGAAGGTCTGAATTACTCAGGCAAAACTTTGTACTGCACCATGCAGTATCATTACTCTGGACATTTTTAGGGTGTGTAGCTTAAAAGTAATTAATGAGCTCTATTCATTCTGTTAATGGTCTTTGCTTGTGTTGGCTTTTAATAAACTTCCCGAACATCTGGAATCAGTTGCAGTTAAAAAAAATGTTATCAATGCTAAATGAGCGCTTGCTGTGCTGCCATTGCAGAACTGCTGTACTGGGCATCTCTTTTGGAATGTCCTTCCTCATTCTCTCCATGATCCTACTTATTTGCTTCGTTGGCCATTTCTTGGTAAGCATTTACGCAAATCAACAGAAGTTTTCAGATGGTTTTGATTGTTTTTATTCAGTCTCATGATATTGTTTGGGATTTAACAACATACACTGCAACAAATCGGCAATTTCAGTTAAAGCCCCTTAAACTAACCTTTCACAAATTCCAACTGAGGAAACCTTGTTCTTGAAGAGGCCCCTTGGAATTTTTAATGACTTTAATAATAAAAATTTCCCACCTTCCAGGAATGGTTGAAATATGATACTCATGATTTCCCAGCATTTGAAGTCCCCTTCGTTACTCATTGCTACGATTTAAAACACTTGTGTCAGTTGCAGTGCCAACATACTCTATGATCTCTCATGTATTGTTTCACAGTTGACAGCCATTTAAAATATAAGGGCTATTTCCCGTACATGACAACAAATTTAAATACGGTCTGTAATCTCAGAATATCTTAAAACAACTCTAATAAACAAACCCCCTTTTTGCACAATATGCTGTAACATCAATTTGTCATTAGGTTTCTCACTGGGGACAATCTTTCTGACCTGATTCTGAAATCACTGCTCTGTCCTACTGGACATGCAGCCTGTAGATCAGGCTCAGACCACAGGAAAGTGACACTGCAAAATCTTTTAAGACCACTTTGTCTATTGTCTATTGTCATTACTGCTGTATTTCTGAGAGAAAGCAGCAGAGAAAGCATGTTTTGCTGGTCGGCTCAGTGTCTGATTTGTCAGGTTTCCACAAGACAGCATGTTTATTTCTTTCCATCTGTGCATAGGCATCAATTGATGGGAATATCCAACAGTTAGATGTATTTCTCTATAAAATGGTTTTCAAGCACAACACTGTATATTTAGAGACTTCGTGTTACTCATTGTCTGTGGCAGATGTAAAGAATATATGGAGAATAAAAACTACATTGTCTGACCAATCAAATCTGACTTAAATTCATCTTATTCACCTAAATTCTGTCTAATTGCCACCTCCCTTCTTATCTCTTCAGCACTGCAGTAAAACAGCCTCGGCGTCATGGCTCTGGATCCTCCGATCCTCCAGCATCATTGCCAACAAGCCCTGGCCCCGCCTTACACTCACCATGGCAACCACCACCCTCATCCTGGTCATGGCTGTTTTCAACATGGCAAGTTCTGCGTTAGCCATGCGGCACCAGGACAGAAACATTATCGGAACTAAAACACTAAGAAACACAGCACCAGTCAAATTTTCGATTCATGATTGAATGTATTTATCTCATGATCTTCGACATGTTGGTCTAAAGGCTAATGCTTAAATTTCTAGTATGAAAATAAATACATTACTTGTCATTCATTTGGCAGATGCTTTTATCCAAAGCGATTATAATTTGAGGGACGTGTCAAGACAGTGTGAGGACAGAAAATAGTGATGTTAATTCAAGATTCAAGATTCAAAGCGTTTATTGTCATATGTACAGAAAAATAGCATTTCTCTGTACAATGAAATTCTTTCTTTGCTGTCCACACATAAATGCAGAGTTAGGTTAAGAGTTAAGTAAAAATAAAAAATAAAAATAATTTAAAAATATATAAAAATAGAACAAGATTAAAACATACAAAGAAGTAAATAAGTGAAGACAAATGTGATGTGCAGATGTAGATAAATATAAACTGTGTATTTGCAATGAATGGAAGGTGCAGAGGAGCAAAAAAAAAATGCATATTTTGTATATTATTTACAAAACAAAAATATTTTGGTTTTGAAATGTTTCCTTATAATAAGTAGTGTTCAGTCAGTAATATCTCAGCATGTGTGGATTTTATTCAGGACTGCTGGAAAAGCCGCAGGATAGAATGTGTAAAGCTGAGTCAAAGCAAAAATGGGGATCTAAACTACAAGATCTGACTACACCTCTTTGGTCGTGGCTTCGTTTCATGTTATTTTGTTGTTGTCACATGTTTGCTACTGTGTTTGCAATGTGGAAATGAGTAAATAGTGAGTAAAAAAACTAAAAATAAAAAACCCTTGGGAAAGTATGTCCAAACCTTTGACTGGTACCTTCCAAGTTCCAAAGCTGCCATTCACTCAGAATAAAAGGCAAATATCCTTTTGTAGCTGAAACACGCTGTTCTTGGTCATTTTGGCTCGGATTCCCGTCCATCTGTAACTTGGCAAAGGGTGGCTGTTTCTGCTCCAAACTGGACCACCCCGGTATCCATGCGTGTCACTATTTGTAAACACGCTCTGGAAATGAGTTTCCCGTTGTCTGTCTTTAGGCAGCTTGTCACTCAAATTCAAATCCGTGCTGTGCTGCTAGCTTTTCATTAAAACGCAGCACGATGCAAAGAGATAAGCCCCAACCCGAGAAGGATGTGCGCTGAGGTTTTGGAACAGTGGTTTTAATCGAGATTCTTTTGTTTTTCCATCAGCAGAAACAAACTGAGTCAGACTTCTGCTTAATTCCAATCTTGAAAAATGTTCTGTAAAACTTTTAAGTACTATATGAATGTGCCTCATCCAAAAGGGAATACAGATACAGACTAAAACATGCAAGACACACTTTATAAAGTGCCCTGTAGTGCCCTGTTCAGAAGCACTGCTCTCTGAAGTGTATGCTTGATACAGGCACATCATTTTTTTCTCTCCTCTTTTTTCAGTTTTTTCTGGAGGACAACCTGACACCTCATGTACCCCTTTATAATATATCCAATGAAACCCTATTTCATCCTGATGGGCGTCCAGTAGCTTTCCTGGCGAAGAACAATTTCTACCTTCCTGTGAGTGTCTCCTTCATGTCTGTCTATAAAAGAGAGTTCATGCTGTCATCACTTTCCGTTTTTTATTCTGTGCTGTCTTGTCGGCCGGGCTAAGGAAATACGGACATAAAGCTTAGTAGCGAATTTATTTTGTTGCCTTAGGCTTGAGTAGCTGGGCCTCCCAAATAAAGTTAGAGAAACGGACTTGAAATGTACTTTTTCAACAATTATTTCATAACTCCATGGATCATCATCACTATTACAATCATTCCAGTATAGATTATGCATGTAATTTTTTTTTCAGGATTGTAATCCTTGTGTTGCTCTCCATGTCAGTATTTTATCTACAGCTGCATCCTGGGCCTCATCTCCTGCTCTGTGTTCCTGAGAATCAACTATGAGCTGAAGATGCTGATCATGCTGACGGCCGTCGTGGGCTATAACATCATCATACTCCAGACTCACGCCTCCCTCCTGGATGAGTACAGCAAGTTCCTCTACAAAACGGAGGTCCTGGAAAGGTGAGTGCACCCTACAGAATGGGACCTAATTCACTGTTCTCTACTCAAAAGAGTTTTATTTTATATACTGTATTGATTCTGGAGGACATTACTTGAGTCCTCTGCATTTAACCCATTCACCTGAGTGAAGTGTTGCCCAGGGTATGTGGAGGTGGTGCCTTGATCAAGGATACCTTAGTGGTGCCACTGGCTGTCCTCGGATTCAAACCCACAGGATCCTGATTGCAGGGGAAACTCACTAAAAGTGTAAAGTGTAAAGTGACCATTCTGTCATACATGAACACACCACAGCACACGGTGTAACCACCTGACACCCCACCCCCCCGCCCCAAATGTTTAGCATTTGACTTACTGATGCTTCGGCTTATCACACAAACTACACTTGGTCCCACTTACTAAATGTGCTCATTAACCCTCTGAGGTCCGAGGCCTTTCTGGCACTTTCAGGCCATTTGCTACCCCTTTACATTTTTAAGTATTGCATCTAACTAAAAACATCTATGCCAAAGTGACAAATATTGTTATATTCTGGAAAGCCTCAGCAACAATAATATGTGAGTAAAGTGAATGTAATGAAAATATATATTTTTTAAATATTGTGTAAACATGACATGACAAAAAACTATTTTTTTTCAAACAAAGTAGAAAAAACACCCTAAATATGTCTGAGCAAGACTTTTGAAGTTTGAATCTTGTAAACATGTGAAACTCAGAACACCATCATGGTGGCAGTGTCAAGACACGCAAAATCCACTGTCTTTGGCATAAGGATAACCAATAACAATGCAAATCCCCCACTTGTAGGACTAATAAAGTTTTATCTTAACTGTGAATGAAAAAAAAGGAATAAAACCAATTAAATAAATAGCAAAACCACAAACAATGCCGAGAAGCTCCAACCCCCTCATTGCAATATTCAGAGACAAGCAGCTCAAGACTGCGCTAAGTACTGGCTTATTTCCCGATATGCTTCATAAATAACAGCTAATTACTGTAAAATCACACTTTTGAACAGCTTTGACCAGATGTTTGACCAGCAATCTGTTGTATTTATGGAACACTGCAGATTACTGTGTGATTTCTGCTGTAAATTTACATTCATTTTTTTTTTTCTTTTTTCACTGAGTCGGGATGTTTTGCTGCCTCAGGACCTGCACAGCTTGCTGTTGTTGAAGGAACCATGAATTTTGTTCTATATGAGAGCATTCTTATGGAGAGCGTCTGCCCATCGGCCCGTGAGATGAAGCTGAAACATAATCGTGTTATGCGGCAGAACAATGATGCAAAACGGAAAAGCAAATCCACATCGGAAATTCCAACACCGAGACGAAACAAAATTAATGTTTTGGAATGGCCTTGATCAGTATATCTGAATGAATGCACTTCTGCAGTGAAGAGTGGCCAGTCTATGAGACTGATACTAGCATGCGGGGAATGTCTGCTTCTAAAGAACATGAAACAAGTTATTAATTTTAGAGGGCATTTTTTTTACTGCGCATCCATGATTCACATATCTTTACTTTCAAGAATTAAAAATATATGTGTTGTTTTTGATAAGGTTCTCTTTTTAAAAGGTTCTCTTCTAACTTATTTTCTCGACAGAAGTAATTCAAACAACATCTTAACGTCACAACAACCTGAAACAAACAAATAAGCAATCAAAGAAAAGCTTAAACACAGTCCTTACGATTAGAATTTTTATAAATGTAATGCATTCAGGGATCAAGGCGAGCAAAGAAACTGATAGCATGCTGCTTCATTGTGTTTTCGTGTCTGATTAAAAGGCATTACAAATCGTTAATATGCTTGCATCAGCAATATTTTTATAGCTGAATTTGGCATCTCTTTTCCTCCTACAGTTTTTAACATTTAAAAAGATTTAAACAGTTATTAAATTCACCCCAAGTGCGTGTGTATAGTTTTTTGATCGGTTGATCAGGGGTCGAGAATGGATTGTGTAAATATCTGGGGAGAAAAAGAGAAGGTCGAGTTGCCTTCACAATATGTGTTGGGGAGAGAGTCTGTGACGTCACGGATAAGAAAGCCAGAAATGGAAAAAAAATGTGATAGAAACGCAAGCAAACGAACACGGAGCAGAACACACAGAACACTCAGGTCAAGTTCACCCCCCCACAAAGGATCAGACGATTCTAGTGGAAACGCAGCTAGTGTGTTTATTAGGGCTGTAGCGAGATATGATACAAAACCGAATTCGCGACACTACGTTCCACGAACCCGTGTCGCAGTGTGAGGAGGGTGAATCGTGACACACCCCTTCCAACTCCTTCCCGTATACAGTTCCCGCCCAGAAACATACGTTTTTCACGTCACTTTCTTTTCTTTAACCAATAGCTGAGGGTCAAGTTTACAAACATACAAGCACGGACGGACTCTTTGTTTGCTGAATTGATTCGCTGTGAGTACATGTAAGTTATGA
>JBBPCY010000007.1:24240865-24276824 GCA_037974405.1 Brachyalestes nurse | reverse complement strand
CCACACACTGCTCCCCACACACTGCTCCCCACACACATTGTTCTCCCCCACACACACTGCTCCCCTACACACTGCTCCCCACACACATTGTTTTCCCCCACACACACTGCTCCCCCACACACGCACTTCTCCCCACACACACACACTGCTCCCCCACACACTCCTCCCCACATACTGCTCCTCCATTTAAATGGGTTAAATGTGTTAAATGCGTTAAATGGGTTAAATATAGAGAAAGAATTTCACACTGTTTACTCTGTGGTCACATATGACAAATGGTCACTCTACATAAAGTCCTAGTAGAGTTTAGTAAGGTCCCAGTACAGTTTAATAAAGTCTTATCAGAGTTTAGTAAAGTCCATGTATTTACATTTACAGTCTGAGTAGAGTTTTGTAAAGTCCCAGTACAGTTTAGTAAAGTCTCAGTAGAGTTAAGTAATGTCCCAGGACAGTTTAATAAAGTCCAAGTAGAGTTTAGTAAAGTCTCAGTAGTTTAGTAAAGTCTCAGTAGAGCCCCAATAGAGTTAAGTGATGTCCCAGTAGATTTAGTAAAGTCTCAGTAGAGTTCAGTAAAGTCTCAGTAGAGTTCAGTAAAGTCTCAGTAGAGTTTAGTAAAGCCCCAGTAGATTTAGTAAAGTCTCAGTAGAGTTTAGTAAAGCCCCAGTAGATCTAGTAAAGTCTCAGTAGAGTTCAGTAAAGTCTCAGTAGAGTTCAGTAAAGTCTCAGTAGGGTTCAGTAAAGCCCCAGTAGAGTTTAGTAAAGTTCCAGTAGAGTTTAGTAAAGTCACAGTACAGTTTAGTAAAGTCGCAGTAGAGTTTAGTAAAGTCGCAGTAGAGTTTAGTAAAGTCCCAGTAGAGTTTAGTAAAGTTAACACTGCAGAAACTTAGGAAGTCATGGATTGCTAATGAAAAGTTCCTAGACACTCTGATCAGCTTAAAGAAGTAAAGAACAAAATGAAAAATGTTACATTAATATTACCCCAATGCTGCTGTTTCTCACATGCTGCCCGTTCTCCGGCGCCGGCCGAAAGCCTGGGAGCCCACGTTGGTGGGGACGAAGCTGCTGCTGCCCACCCCACCCGAGCGGCTCAAGAAATCAGCCAATCGGTGAGTGACACACGTCGCTGTGTTACACGCCCGCTTCTGCACCAACACACTGCTTTAGAGAAAACACACATAGTGAGAGGGAACCTGGTAAACACATACACACACACACACACACACACACACACACACACATACATACAAACACACACAGACACATACACACACACTCACACAGGTACTCAAAAGGTACAAACACACACACACACAGGTACTCACAAACACACACACATAAGTTCTGTCTTATATGTATGTATATATGTAACTATCTTCATACATGTAATAATAATACATCCCATATATATACATATATATATATATATATACATTAGGGCATTAACACAAAAGTTGACTAGTCGACTTCAGAGGCACTAGTGGACACGCGTTCCGTGACTTAACCAATTATTTTAATCTCGTCATAAAAGGGGCGGTACCGAGGGAAAGGTAAACACATGCTAACGCTAGCTAGCAGGGCTAACGCTAACACTGCAGGGAGTCGTCCTGCCGGCTTAAACCGTTCCCTCTCAGACGGACACTTAAATTTACCAGAAAATTCAAGCTATCAGACTTTGTTTTGTTTTGTTTTGTTTTGTTTTGTTTTGTTTATTTGTCGTGTTGACTGTTAATGTTACAGAGAACTTTTAATAAAAGTTGCTCAGAGTTGCACACCCCTGTTCCTCCGCTGCGTGTGTGATGACGTCATCAAACGACTAGTCGACTCGACTTCGACTATTCTGACCGACTAGTCGACTTGAAAAAATCTGGAGTCGTTAATGCCCTAATATATATATATTATATATATATAGAATATGTATATGTGTTCATGCACATATATATCCATATATATATATATATATATGTCTATATTTATATTATTGCATTTTTTGTATAGTGTACCTTTTTTATTAGACTTGTTTTATTCTATTGGTTTTGCTGCTCTTGACTTTGTAACTTTGTACTGTCCAGTTTCTCTCATAGCAATTCAAATTTAAAACTCGTGGGACTAATAAAGGTTTATCTTTAGTGTCTCTCTTACCATTCCAACCCCATCCTGCTACCCCAGTTATGCAAAGCTACGATAAATTAAAAAAAAAAAAAATACAGCGTCATTACGAACACAACACTGCACAGTGAAAACATTATGACTGTAAATGTGCTGAGCTATGACCCCTGGCAGAAAATGAGAGAATCACTCCATTTAATTTCATTTAATTCCTGTAAGTCCAAAACTGTAAATGAGTCTGCCGTTTAAAGAGAGTGCTTGCAGACCTGAATGAGCTGTAAGACTGTGAAAGAAAACGTGGCCTCAACAAGAGAATTGTCAGTTAAAACAATGGAAAGGATTATAAAAGACTTTCAAGAATGAAATCCAACATGTAGTCTGACAAAGATGTTATTTGTTCACAGTCAGCTGTGTGTGAAATCTGGTGCAAGTATAAGCAAAATGGGAAGATTATAAAAGAAAAGCAGAGGCGGCATCATGAGGGAAGTGTCAGAATGGAAAAGCAATGAATGGCTTGAAAACAGAAAACTGAATTTGCTTCAGGTGTGTTTCAGGAAGCCAGAATGTTCAGCTATTAAATGAAAAAAACTTTTGTATCGTATCTTTGATTTGTGTACTTGCTACAAAATAATAAAGAAAGCTGGTGGTTCCATTATTTTTCACAGGGGTTGTACAAAAAGCAACCAGACTTTTCACACCAGGGTCTAGCCCTGGTCCAAGAGATCCACCTACACCAACTCATTAACTTCTTTAGAAGTCCTTGACTGACTGAATCAAGTGTGTTAGTTGTAGATAAAGGAAAGGTGCATGTTAAAGGCTGGAACTAAACTCTGCAGGAAAGTAGATGTCCAGGAGGTAAGCTGGTGGTCAGTGCTCTACACTTGCATTGTTTGATCACACTTTTGTTACTAACTAATGATACTTTACTTGATTTTATAAAAAAAACAATTGTCTTACCATGTGCAATATCATTACTTATGTCAATACTACTTTTATACCTTAATATTACTACTGATTCTCTAATAAGTCCAATAACTTGTGTCAGCAGGTTTCAGGTTGTGTTACTTATCTATAGTGTTTAAATCCAGCATTTCTGTGTATAGTATAGTGTGTCTTCATATTGAGGTTTTTTTACATTTAGATTTTTATTTTATTATATTTAGTATTTATATTTTATATTGTTCTTGTCTCTGTGTCTTGCAGTCATTACATAAGCAATTTCCACTGGGATCAATAAAGTTTTCTGATTCTGATATTTTACCTCAGTAGCTTCATTAAATGTCATTGTTAATGACAACAAAATGCGAGCTTCAAGTTGTAAACCAATTAAGAAATGTTAAATGTAAATAGAGTCAACTTTGTGAAAGTCAGTCAAAGCAAAAGAGTGATCTGCTTCAAAAAGACTATAATTCAGGTCTCTGATGTGGTCTAACAATATATCTGTGGTTAAAGACAGTGGGAGACAGTATCAGTGAACATGAATATTCTTGGCCCAAAGGTCATCAGTTTCAAATGCCTGACAGGAAACAGAACAACTCTGAGCTGCTAAATATGCCTCCTGAAACTCATGCTAACAATCACTTTTCACTTTCCAAACAGAAGAAGCCATTAGTGAGTTCTTCCATGAGATTGGTGGCAAATGGGCATAATAATTGGTTTTTGTTCTCCATAGTTTCGAGCACATTTCTTGCACCAAAAAACATCCCATCTCAGCAAGCAAATAAGTAGAAGTACAACTCCATCATGCCGAGTTTATGACAATGGAAAAAGTGAAGGGAATATTTCATTAACATCAGACTTTCACATTTCATTATCAAGGTTAGTTCCAAATTCAATGACTCAACACGACAGTTTCAGACACAGATCAAAGTTCATTTCTGTTACAGCCCTTTTTCAATTAACACCGGCTTTCTTGCTTGCCGCTAATTAATCTGCATCTTTCGAGGCAGGTGGTGCATGAAACAAGAACACGCACAGTGTGAGGGCCACAGCTTTGCCTTCGATTTTAAGAGCTGCTGACAACATTTCTTCTAATTTACAAATAACAATAAAAAGCACGATTTTAAAGGAAATGACAATGCAGCAAAATAAGAGAAATTCTGCAGTGTTTACAATAAATGCCTGGTGCTCCAGCAAAGGAATTTGCATTTTTTTTGTCAGTGTCTTGTTTGAGCAGAAGATCTAATAGAACAGAATGAAGCACCGGCACTAAAGGGTAAAGGGGGCATTTGGCTGATGAGCTTATCAAGCGTGACGTAAAAACATTAGTCACAGGGACCGTGCCCTTGGAGGAACTGAGGGTTAAGTGTCTTGCTCATGGACACAATGTGAGGGTTTGAACCTGTAACTTTGTGGTCATCAGGCTCACAGGCAAGTGTCTTACCCACTAGGCTACTACTACCCTAGCTAGCTGCACTGTTCCAACATCACAGATATTAGTAATGTTTGGAGTAATGTGGAGAAGTTGATGGATGGTCCAGTCTATGCTTGTTTACAAAGTCCTCTATGGAATAATACAAAGCTTTTGATAAAGGGAAAACATTCAGTAATTCCGTCTAGTCTTCTCACAATGTATTAACACAATAGGAGACATTTGTGGTGATAATGTCACGCTATCACTGCAATTCAGATCCTTCTCAGTCTTCCAGCTTCTTCACAGTTTGTCTATCTACAACTGGATAAGACCTTCTAATAACTGCTTATATTGTGCAGCCTGGTAGACTAGACCTTTCCTCTACTGGCCATACTTTACACTGGGACACTGTTCTAAACATGTAAAATTTTAGCTCATCAGCTAATCCTCTAAAAAAACAGTTCACAGGGTATCAAATAAAGCATGCTCTTAGTTACACCTGCAACAATTATACTTGAAACCCAGCACTTTTGTATTCTGAGAGTGTCCTAAACTGGCTCAGTTTTTCAATTTTCTCACATTTACAAGACCGTAATATTGGGTTTCACTGTTACTTAAATTACTGTCTTACAATTCTGCATTACACCACAGCTTTCGCAGTTCTGTGCTTCCAGTTTTCAGAATACAGTTCATATTCAATAAGCTCAACAAAACAAACCAGTAAGCTATTACCTCATGGGGGAAACCCAAGTCCAGGTCTTGCTTATACCATAAGATGTAGAATATACATCACTTTTCTACCAAAAGCAGCTCTAGCCCAACTCCTCAAGGCAAAGCAACAGGTTTATACACCAGTGCAATCCATTTTATGCAAAGCACGCGGCAGGTTTACCATGATAGTAGGTGTTCCAAGAGAGACTGAGTGAGACAAGCATGCTGTAGTATGAGAGGGAACCAACGAAGATTGTATGAGATTAGATTATGAATGCAAAACCAATTTAATCAGTACTCTATCTAGTAGCAGCATTTCCATGTGTAGTCCATTTATGCCTTGGACACACTACATGCAATTAAACTTATCAGATCGCTTTATTGGTCACGGCACACAACTTACTGTCTTGTAATAAGCAGTATTACATGACTACATGACTGATCAGTGTAAAGGGGGGCCAGACATTACAAGATCTTTCACCAGGAGGAATCTCAGAGCCTGTCTAGTCTCCGAACTATATGTTGTCACAAAAGCACATGCCAGAAATGACATGAGGAATTACACAATATCATGCACAAGGCAGGGATTTTTTCCCCCAAAAATGGATGTCCGCGAGAAGTGGGAGATTCAGTTGTTTGTGTGTAGATTTGCAGAAAAAAAACCAAGGAAAAAAGAAAAGAATATGAACATAAATGGAAAGAATAGGAACTCTCATTGACTGTAGCTCGCCGCCACACTCACTTTCAGTCATAGCACTTTGCACACTCCAGGATTTGGACTCGCCAACAGGTCCAGATATTTAGCCTCCGTGATTTCTGGCAGGCGTCTGCGAGGCACTGGCATGCCTCCCCGGATGAAATCTTTGAACAGTTGACATAGCAACCAAGATACGATTTTCTCTGAATGCTGATTTGCCTCGGATCCATCATGTTTGTCTGCAGTTCCATTCAACTAATGTGAACTTTAGTTGGCAATAACAATTGACAACTCTCAACCAACCAGATCTAAACACTAGTTTCTCAATTAAGTGAGGGAAAGGCTTCAACAAATCTTCTTGCGTCCTGTTTGCACTTGTGGTCTTTTATTCTGTTCTGCTCTTGTGTGGCACCATCTCATTTCACTGTCTACTCTGTGTGAATGATCGAAATGACAATAAAACCTACTTGACAATGACACTTTTCTTATCACAGTCTAGCTTAGCTCAGGTTCTCTTCTCTGGCAGTGATATTATCTGATTGGAAGCAGTCCAGAAATACTGAGCTCAGATTTGGTGCCTGTTCAAGAACTTTAAAATAAGCAAATGTTACACTGAAGTTCAGACTACTGGTAGCAGATAAGCACTTTACACCCTTCATCAAGTCCTACTGACTCACTCAGAGTAACGATGCAGAAAATGTAAGTCATGTAGCTAATTACTGATTTAATTAGCCATGGAACTGGCAAGAGGAGATGAAAATCTAGTAGTGCTCAGCACTGTTTAAGTTGAAGTGGGAGTATGGCCATGTCTCTACAATTCCAATGTGGTAGGTGAGGTAGGCGTGGCTTGTTTATTAAACACCTAAATGAAACTACTATTCATTAAACTACAATTCAATAAAAAAAATCTAATACATTTCATAAGTGTTAAGCATATACAACATTTATCTGTCTTTTTCTATATAGTTTTCTCAAAATAACATCCAACTGTTAAAAATATTGTTAAAAACCAATGAAAACTTTTCTTTAAGATTCTTACTTAAACGAAGGAGATCAATGTGGTATATTCTACAACAGACAGACAAATAACAATTGGCAACTCTCAACCAACCACATCTAAACACTAGGTTCTCAATTAAGTGAAAGAAAAGCCCCAACAAATCTTTTCAGAACAAAGGAGTTGTGATAATAATGCAGACAGTAAATCATTCAGAATCATTAGGCTAAGAAGTGAGAAAAGGTGAGGAATGTGTAATTCAGTACACCGATATGTAAAAGACCTTGTCTAGAAGAAGACAGTTCTAATCAGCACCTAACACTGTATAGGGCAGCTGTGGAGCCATAGCTCCTGGGAAGCCTCGGTCATAGCCCCATCGTCATTTGACATTAAAACGTGTCATTTTGTTATCCAGTGAGTAAAAGATTTCCTGGGTTTGATCGACGTCACCCTGGTTTCCTCGTTTTTTTTTTGGCTTGCGTTGATATTTGATTCATTCTCCAACATGTACATCTGCACTGAATTATTTTAATAATGTATAACAGAATTTTATCAGGTATGTAAATTAAATCTAATTCATTTATCATATCAATTTGATCAACCAATGTGTTTAAATATGCAGTTATGTTACTGTGTGAGTATCAGGTGTCTTACTGTGGTTTGCAAGAAGTAAATCAAGAGGCATATTACAGAGGCATTGTAGATCAATAAGAAATGATTACGATATGTTCTGCATTACAAATTGTGAATATGTTAGAATGGCTGATTCGTAAAAGGTAGTTACCCAGGGCTGAACTTCCCAAAATTATTAGAAATTATGTCTTTTTTAGCTTGGTGAAGAGTGGATGTTTGTGTGCGTGTGTGTGTGTGTGTGTGTGTGTGTGTGTGTGTGTGTGTGTGTGTGTGTATGATTTAATAGCCTGTTCACCTGTCTCATGGCCGTCAGGAAACCCTGTGGGTTGAAGAAGCCCGTCATCCAGAAGCAGTTTGGTCGTCCCTCGAAGATCCAAGCCTGAAACTGCCGGTTCCGCTCCAAAAGCTCTGTGAACCAGAAGCCCAGAGTGCTGGAGGCCCATGAAGCCTACAAAATCCAAACACACACACACACACACACACATCAGCCTCCATGGACTTACACAAACACAAAGTTATTTGAGCAGAACAAGAACTGAAGAGCTCAAATGCAGAGACACTAGACAGCGACAGGCCACCTTTCTGTCCACCCTGGTTATGCAGAATGAGCACATCAGCAGTGAAGCAGAGCAGTCAGGATAAAGTTTTCTAGCTAGAACTTTTGTTCTGTGTATGAAAGATCAAGCAAGATGTCCAACTTCATGTTTCCAAATCACACAACCAGATAAAAACCAGATAAATGATCAGATCAAACAAGTGTCAGATCGTGTAAAACTAGATAAAATATCAAACAAGTGTCAGATCATTTCGTTAATTTTACAAACGGCAGCAGCTAACACAGCTAGGCCTTGTAGTCATCTAATTACATTAGCTGCTTTATTTGAATTCATTAACCCTTATAGTCACACGTGAACTCACCCACATGGACTTCCAGCACTGACATGCCATAAGGCCAAGGCTAAGTTAGTCTTAAAGCCAGCTCTCACATTAATATCTGATTAAACCAGATCAGCCACATATGGTTGAAGGCAGAAGCAGTCTTTACCGCAGGATGAAACCGTGAGGTGAGGGGGATGTGCAGCATAAGTATTTCTGACCTTTTTCCAGCGGGCAGGGATGCGAGCGTCATACATGCAGTCAAGTGCATCACGCAGGTTCTCACTCATGACTATGGTGCCATCGATAGCCAGCTTCAGGTCAGTGAGTGTGCTCCTCACCAGAGCCAACACACGCTGCATACGGTCAATCTCCTGTCTCAGGAAGATATTCATGGGCTGCAGGGGACCCATTTTCATCAGCCTCTCCCTCACCTACACATACAAACACACACACACACACACACACACACACACACACACACACACACAATATACACACATTTCTTACTGAGTAAGATCATGTTTTAAGTTACAGTTCTCAATTTATTCTGACTGTGAGACCTGGGTTTAATATTGTTTAAACTGTTCATTTAGAAAGAGTTAGGAGCGATAACCGAGGGAAAAGTGCTAGTAATGAAGAGCAAAAGGCAGTCGGCACCCTTGGTCACGGTGCTCCTCTAGAACCATGTTAATTGGTAATGAATAAGAGGGAACAGCTGCCAATTACTGTCTGCTTGTTCCCTAAGCACCTGCAGTTGGGTTTGAAAATGTTCATTTAAGCAGCATTAGAAACGAACATCATTATTTCATAGTGCAAGTTATTGCAGGTAATAATTGTTCTCCAGTTTTTTCCCCCACTTGAAACAAGTAGAGAAATTCTGTGGAATGATTAGAAACAGTCAACAATCACTCAATCAACCACATTTGTGTTTGGAAGCAGAAGAGGAGGAGAGCTGAATTTGAATCAGGTCTAAAAAAGCACAACATGCAAGCTCCAAAGCATCTAGATCCAAAACTACTCCGAAACAATACCAGGTCCTTTACCTCAAACGGCACGTAGTCCGGTGGCAGCTTCTCCAGCATGTCATCGGCCAGCCGACCCACTGCAGCTTCCCGGGTCTCCCCGCCTCCGCTGGAACTGTCTTTTGGCTGAATGCTGAGAATAGTGTCCAGGACGTCCTTGGCCAGCTTGCTCTGGTAGGTGATGTCGGCGTTGGGGTGGAGACCAAACACCTCCGGGGTGTCGTACGCCGGGAGGCCCTGTGGGAGGACAGCAGGCCCAAGCCAACACAGATTCATTTAGCTTTATTGATCCCGCTGGCCACGATTACCATTTTAATGGTCTATGGTTCGGAGAGTACGTCTGAACTAAATGAATATTTTTGGCTAGCCTAAAGGTACAGTCCCAGTTTGGGCTACGGATTGACAGTCAGCACGCTGCATTGATTTTCAGCGTGGCTGGTTTAGCATTAAAGCAAAAATGGGCTCCAAACTTCAAACCCCTAAAGCAACAGCATCACTTACAGCCTCCTGCTGGGTTACTGATAAGTACAAAAACTGCAAAGAAACAGAAGCTTGCAGCACAGATGGCAAGCTGAAGCATTGTCTCCTAAACACATCTCACAGCTCGCACAGGTATATATGATTCTTATCAGTTAATTAAAGTAATCAAACAGCCAAAGAAGTTGATCAACCAAGACATGTTTGGTATCCAAGGTATTTTTTTTAGTTTTGCTGTAAAGCTATGAAGCAACAAGCAGAAACCTACACCTCAACAAACTGCGTCACACATAATGCAGGCCTAAATCACCACACACTTGCCTTCTGTACAGTTGGTGAACAACAGGCACACATTTAAGGTAAAGGGATAGTGGAGTTGCTAAGTGTAAGTGTTCTTGAGTGTAATTAAAGAAACATTAAAGATTTATAGTTCTGAAAAAAAATCATCCCATTCGACCCCCTTTACTAAGTGGGAGAAGGTGATGGACGAATGATGATCCATGTTCATGATCAGTCTTATAGTGGTCTGCTGCCAACTTATCTTTGGATCAGCAAGATATGAAGGAGTTTCACTTTAACCTTGTTATTTTGAAGGCCTGTTGACAGTTCAGAAGAAATCCAAGATGGCTATTACATCTTAAATGCCTACTACGCTTACTTATACTGCCCTACAAAGCCAAAGTACAGTAACTGCGCTGAAGCTGAAACTGAGAAAAATGGCTTTAAAGTTTTTTAAACTGGCCAGCCAAATGTCCATTCATAAGACATTTTGCCCCAGAGAGTATAGATACCGCATTCTGCCTTTGAATAACCTGAAGCAACTAAAACACTATTGCAAAAGCAAAGCACAGTATCTACAATTTAAATGTCTTTTATTCCTTGTATCTTTTCAATGGTTTTTAATTGGCTTTGTGTTTTATTTATGAATGTTTAGGAGTATAGAAGCACTCTTTTCACAACGCCCCTGTCATCACACTGCTTTAGTAATTAATAAATACTGGCATTACTGAATATTAAACGTTATATCCCCCGAAACATTGTCATTTTACATACACTACAAATGGTATATGAATATTCATTTTCATTGAAAACCATTGATACAGTACAATGAATTCAAACAATTCAAATCACAGTCAGAGGCAGAACAGCAAGTACATATAGAAGTGTTCCAGACCAGAGGCAGGCTGGGAGTAGAGGGGGAGGTGGGGGCAGGGGGACAATATGTGTGTTGACTGTGGGTGTATTAATTGTTTACGTATAAATATACAGAATACAAACAGGCCAGCATTAGTTTTAACTAGCATAATAAATAGCAAATAACTAACACATAGCACAATAAACAACAAACAAATATAATATATTGCAGCAACAAGGATATTTGCTAAAAGCTTGTGTGAGTGAAGAGAGAGAGAAGAGCAGGAAGTGACTTCTGAATGTGTGTGTGTGTGTGTGTGTGTGTGTAAGAGAGGGAGAGGAAGAGGGCGTGAGTACTGAATATGTATAAGTGGTATGTGAGTGCTGAAAGAGAGTGCTGAATGTGTGTGTATCTGAATCTGTCAGAGTGAGGGTGTACATTTATGTATGTAAGGCTAAGTGCATGTCTTTTATTCTTTGTCACTCCACCACAGCTAAATTTTCCCAAAAGTCGCAACAGTTGAGGGGCATCAAGGGCATCAGACCGCAGTATCTGCCTTGTCAAAGCCAGGTAAAGAAAACCAGAACACAGTAACTGCACTTACTGTGGTTTGCCGTGGTATTCGTAAGGATTTTTGCAATTTTGACACCATCATTTCTCTGAAACAGGAGAACTTTGAACCAGGATATTTTCTCACAAGACAAAGGAGATGTCCTAAACCCCATTTGTAGTCTAAAGTCAATTTTGACCAAATATGTAGTTACTGCACTTTTGCTTTGTAGGGCAGCATAGTTCAAAGTATATATTTTTTCATCTTTATCTTGTATAATAATCTCACAATATACAGTGGGTACAGAAAAGATTCACTCACTTTAAAATATTTACATTTTGTTGCTTTGCATCCTGAACTAAGACACACACAAAAAAACAGCTGTTTACTCAATGCACAAAAAATATAAAAACAAAATAATTCAATAATTCAGTAACTAATCACCTTCTCTATTGCACACCAAGCTAATTGGCTCCCACATTTGATGAACTGTGATCATTTTGATTAGATCAGCCCAAAAAACAGCTATTCTTGGAGCATTACAGTGATTGGTAGTGCAACTGGAAGCAAACAATCAACTATGGGCGGCAAGGCACAGAAAAAATATCTCAGAAATAAAGTCAGGAGATGGATAAAAGAAGAAAAAAAAATAAATCAAAGTCTTTGTCAATCTCTGGAAAAACAGTACATTCTGTAATTTAGAAGTGTTTGGTACCACTAGGGTCCTCCCAGGATCAGGCTCTCCCTCCAAACTGGATGTAAGAGCAAAGAGGAACTGGTCAGAGAGGCAACCAAGAGGCAACTCTGAAACAGTTACAGGAATTTATGGCATAGAGTGGACACTGTGTACATGTGACAACATCATAAGTGCTCCACAAAGGTGAATTGTATGGGAGGGTTGCAAGAAATAGGCCACTCTTCAAGAAAGAGCTTTGCCTAAATGCATTTTAAGGCCAAGTGGAAAAATCAAACAATTTCACCTCATCACCAAACTGTAGATCAGGTAAAAGCACAATACAGCTCATCCTCTAAAGAACAAACCTACTGTAAAGCATGGAGATGGTAGTGTCTTGTTGTGGGGGTGTATTTCTGCAGCAGGGACTGGGGCACTTGTAAAGGTGGAAGGAAACATGGATGGGACAAAATACCGTCAAATTGATGAGGAAAACCTGCTGCCCTCCGCCAGAAAGTTGTCATTGAGAGGGAGGTTCGCGTTCTAACATGGCAGTGAACCAAAGCACACAGCAGAATTGACCACACAGTGGGTGAAGGAGAAAAAGGTGAATGTCCTTGCGTGGCCTAGTCAGAGCCCACACTTAAACCCTACCGACAATCTGTGGAGTGACTTGGAAAATTGCGGTACAGCAACGGTCACCATCCAATTTGACAGAGCTCAAACAGTTCTGTAAAGAAGAGTGGGAAAATATTGCACAGTGCAAAGTTGGTAGAGAAGTAACAGACTCAGCAGTAATTAAAGCAAAAGGTGGTTCCACAAAGTACTGACACGGGGGTGTCTATTCTATACCCACTGTATATCACAATCCTGTTGTCAAAGCTAAGTTGTAAAATTAGTAAAAACACTTTAAAATTGCACACAAATTCAGAAACTCATTTAAAAACTGTATATATTCCAAGAGCGTAATAGTGAAAAACCACATTGTTGTGTTGTTGTAAAACAAAATGCCTAAAATGTCTATTTTTATAGTGTAACCCCAGATATGCTCCCAGAAAATTTCATTTTAAACTCATTAGCCTTAAAGAAAATGTAAAGGTAAACCCGTATTCATACTGCACAGTTTACACTGAACTCCTGTTAGAATGTAAAATACCGATCTAACCCCTGTACAGACTGCACTGTAATTCATGCACATGCGTTTTCTTTGGTATAAGCAGGTAAATGCAGTAATAAATTCATTTAATGTACTGTAATAAAAATACAGGGCTTTAAGAACAAAATGAAAAACACGAGAACACTTGAGACGCTCCACGAGGGAAATTCTGAACTGCAGCAGTGTCAAAGGGCAGCAGCCAATCAGCAGCAAGGAGAAATAAATAATGTTCTCGGATTGGCTACTTTCAAACCTCTCGCCACGCCCTCTCCTCCTCGTGCTGGTTGTTTATGTTTGGGGGCGGCGCTCAGCAGCGGAGCTTCACTCTGTTCAGGTGTCTGATTGCCTTGGTTACCCGCAGTGTGGCGCACAAGGCCTGGACCTCACAGTCAGCTGTACTCAGAAGTGGGAGATTTCGAAAAACCACGATGGAGTGAAACCGCAACTGCTGATCCGCCTGAAAGTGGAGGAGTACTGTATATCCTTTAAGATTGTATATAATTATGTAAATTCTTTGTGTATTGTGCATGTCCTTTTTCACTGTATAAAAGCTGTGTTAATCCTCCCTTTAAGGAATGTACATACACTGGCATTGTGCCTTTCCCTGTTTTACTCCAATTATCCTCTAACATTCAGCCACAATTAAACAGCATTTGCTGAGAGATATTACAATACCAGACCGCTTAATGAGTATGTCACGGCTTTGTGGGTTGTCTGCTCTTTTTTCTTCTCTCTCTATGAGGAATGCTGTTTTTGTGCCCATTCATCACACACCTTTCTCAGGGAAGCATTTGCTGTGTGTGTGTCTGTGTGTGTGTGTCACATGCATGTGTCACTGAACACTTTTATGCGTGTGTGCTGCCAGAATGCTCTCTCACTCGTAGCGATAAGCTCATCGTGTGTGACAGACTAAACAATGGTCCGGCGCAGTGCGGCTGGAGGAGTGTTTGTGTGTGAGACACGGTCTGCCGTGTGCCTGAGCTGAAAACATCCATCACAATGAGATCAAAGTGAATTAAAAGCAGCCCCTGCGCCCCCCTGCCCCACTCTTCTCAGTGCAAGGTCCTGTAGGGCTGTGTGAGTCACCAGATCCGGCACACGACAAGGATAGACTTGGTGATTTTCTCTGTGTGACGTGAGACAACACACCGCCGCCCTGCAGGACCTCACAGCCAGAACGGGGTTGTGCTGGGAGCAGGAACTGACCTCCTTGATCTACATTAGACCAGTTCAGGGTTAGTGCTGGGGAGTACTGATACAATCCCAGTAGTTCTGCAATGACACCATATGTAATACCGTGCAGAATATTGTAAATGTTAACTCATCAGAAACCTATTTCCTAAGCTAACCTTAAGCTTAGGTCAGTCTAACTTAGAACTCAGAGTGAAATCGGACTCCAACAAACGGTCTAGCAGCACGTTTTGGTGATTTCCCTGCTCAGAAACACCTGGTTCACCTCACCAGTTAATTGTCTGGTTTAGTGAATGTGTTTGAGGAGAGCCACCATCAAACTCTGCAGGACTGGATTTGTTAATCTCTGTCCTACACACTCGTGGTTCGCTGCTCTTTGGCTCGGCGTGCCAGTGCTCGGCTGCTGTCTGAAACTATCCTGAAAGTTCTCCGGGTTCAAAGATCTTGTGTTTTTTTCAATTTGTTTTAAAGACTTTATTTTTAAGAACCCAGTAGCGCTTATTATTATTAAATTCTACTTGACATAAGAACACCAAACAAAGCTCAGCCTGACATCTGACATGTCGAGCATCAAAACAAACTGGGGGAACTTCCATATTAGGAGTTGTTTTGCCGGATGACAACAATATACCATTTGTTGTGCTCCCGGCACGGATCTGTAATGTTTGGGTTAAGCTTAGCTCAGATTATAGATCTCATTATGGCCATCTCATAATGGCAACTTATACTGCATGTCTAGCCTGCGTCTAAATTTGAGATTACAGATCATAAACAGCTCTTAGACCGATCAAGGGCAAGATTTTAAGTGATTAAGGACAACCTTCTAATTCATCCAGTTTTTTTCTTCGTGAGGTTTGCGGTGTCAGTGAAAAATATGTCGACATTTTTCAGCGGAGGAAACATACCATACAAACAACAAGAATAGTTATCAATTAATAACAAGACAGTAATAACAAGACTGTTTTCCTATTTATTCCCCACATTTCTACAATTATTTTCCTTTCCATAATAAGCTCCTCAGCTCCTCATGTTTCATGTGACTGACTGTTCGTCAGAAACGTCACGAACATGCGAGGATGAATCATCGGCTCAGTAACTAAACCTGTGTTAACAGAGGAACCATTGTTATAAAAAGCATCATCTGTGGCTGCATTTATGAAGGTTTTTGAAGCCAGTAAGGTTTTTGAAGTCTCAGCTATAAATCGTTTAGGCCCCTAATACATATTTGGGTTACTATTTAAAAAAAGCTGGCTTCAAAAAACCTAACATTCCCAATCAGGATGAATTGTTATCTTAAAAATAGACATCCGGATAATCTGTGAAGCTCATTCAGTTGCTTCCGGTTGTGCATGATATAGAGGAAAGGTAGAGCTGCGTATTATAAAGATTAATTGGGAGTAATGATGCAGGTAAGTCATGCTGTGGTTCATTCCAAGACATGCCAAGACAAAGTTAGGTTTCTTTTTATTTACTTTAACATGCACTCTTGCATACACCATATTTGTATGGAGGGCTGATAAAAAGAAATCAGCCACAAATATGAAAAGCATCTCATATGTTATCAAAGTACAAAACAGGTAACCGCATATTTTCTGCACGGCTTTGTGCACCGAATAGATGCTGAACATGTTTATTTTGCTGGTGGAACTCACATGCAAGTGTTGCAAAAAAAAAAGGGTAGTGTGCTTAAAGAGTGATAAAGTCCAGCAGGGGTACGCACTGGGAAACAGTTTTCCCAATATAAATGTAACTTACTGTAGAATATTCCCCTGCAACCACTAGTTACCTTCAGCATCCACGCCAAGGTCTGTCAGAGCTAACAGACTGACAAATATAGCAAACCAGCGAGACTAGACCATACCTTCAATACATAATTGATGTATAAGAAGACACTGGATAGGTGACACTGGATTGTAGTATAGGAGAGAACTCTAGGAAACTAAGTTCTCAGCAGAGACAGAACTGATAGAGAAACTTTGTCAAGGTTAGAGATGATGATTCATAGATGGAGGGAAGAGGCACAAACTGTGTCCTGGATACTGTGTCTGAAAATTCACTCATTCATTCATTCATTCATTCATTCCTTTTCTGAATTTTCTGGAAATATCCCTGACAATTGTGACTGCTGATGACATCAGCAAACAACATCAGACCCATCTATTAAAACTTATCATTTAGAAAGAATAAAACGGAGCACGAGGTGACCCGCACTGCAGGCCTATTAGCAAGGTGCTAAAAAGACTTGTGATATAACTGACTAGAAGATGAGCCGCTGTAGGAACACTGATTTGTTGATTATTAATTTTTTTAATGTATTTTGGACTGCAAAGCAAACTAAAACACATAGTACATGCAGGTTTTGATGACAGTTTTTGTTATATGATATTACTGGGCTTTTCCCCAACTTTAGTAGGGCTTTTCCCCAACTAAAGATCATCTTAGTTGAACAAAAGGTCTGATTTTGACTAAAAGTCAACCAGTTACACCCCTCAATGAACAGAGGTTGTTTAATATGTTTTTAGCTAAGACTGGCTATAGTTATGTTCTGAAATATGTGCCCAGACCCTGACTTTTCCCTTGTTTTTGGTCCATTTTTGTGGACAGTGTTGCATACAGCGTGACAGCAAGTATATTTAAGATTACTTGACGACTTGAGATGATTTGAGAAGATGGCAGGGTCATTACGTAAGCGTTCATTATTTGTTAGCTGTACTAAATAGTTCCAAGGTTCAGACAAAAAACATTTCTTGGTTAATCAATGATGTCTAATTATGTAAATTACAATTTTCACGGAACTGTGTATTCAACCTCACTGAACGCAGAAGGCTAAACGCTCTGTGTTCTGTGTTCAGCAATAAATGAAAAAGGAAACTGAGCTTGGCTAAAACCAGCATCACCAACCTGTATGTAGTGCAGGTACTGGTCCACGCCGGTGCACTTGGGGATGTTATAACCCTTGTAGAAGTGGAAGTCGGGGTTGAACATGTTCTCACTGAACCAAACCTTGGCGAAAGTGTTTAGGAGACGCTTATCGTAATCATCCGTCACCCTGCCGCCATACTGAATCTCGCCGATCATGTAGCGGACTGTGCTCCACGACACTCCCTGATAAGAGATAAAAAACCGTTTAACAAGAGAAGCAAGAACCCTGCCAAGCAAAAGCTGCGTCACTCACTAGCTAAATGTCCACCTACCACAAATCTTAGCAAACTGGGAGGGTTATGATGAGCAAATGTCCCCTCTGAGACATGTGAAGTGCCACTACTTTCCACCAAACTGCCATTAACGCAATGTAATTGGACAGGAACGCTAACTAAATCAGCTAACCGGAGCCCATGTGCTGTGTTGGTGATGGGAGAGAGGTAGGGCCATTTATCTTACACACCCTGAGACCAATTATGCTCATTTTGACTCCCAGGCACGGACGGCTATGGCAGTATCAGGGAATGAACTTGCAATCTCGTGGAACTAAGGCGGACTTGTTATCTACGTGCTGGGCTTTGCCATGGCCACTGAGATCCTGATCAGCTGATCAGCTCCTCCTTGAATTCATGTTGGCAGACAAGTCACTCTTGGCCTTTGCTGCCACTTACTTGAAAAAAAAACTCCATGCGGTTGGGGACATGTCCCTAGCATCACTAGCATAAATGTTACCCACACGTTTTTCTCCTAAACATCAGTTATGACATTTAACAAGAACGACAAGAACTTCAGCCTCCTGGATTGGCTCTAACTTAGTTATGATTTTGTTGATCCTCTATAAGTAAAGAAATCATGTCTTTGCCCAAATGTCCACCTTTCGACTGTGTAAAATCCAAACTGAACTATCAACGAAAGCCATTCCTGTTGCTAATTATTCTTACTCTCTTGATGTCCATATCATCCAAGTGGTTCTGCACGAACTGGACCGTGGCATTGAAGTCAGCCTGGTTGAACTCGTACGGGATGCTCCAGCCCAGCGGACCGTACTTACGCCTCTCCTGGACGGTGGAGTGCAGAAAGGCTACACTGTAGAGCATAGGCCGCCACTGCACCATATTACTCACATCCAGCAGGTCCTGACTGATCCCTGGGAGTCAGTGATGGAGAGAAAAAGTGACAGAGGCCGAGAGAGAAGAGAGACAGAGAGTGAGAAACAGGAGCGTGGCAAAGAATGGAGAGAGAATCTTTGCTTGAGTGACAGTCTGGGGAAAAAGTGACATTTCAGTTCATTGACTTCAGTCATCTCACTAAATGGAAGCTCTTGGCAACATCCAAACCCAGATGTCATTTGGTAAATTTTCACAGATTCTTCAGCTGACTGAGCTGAGGCCCCCGTGAGGAGTCGAGCACCCAGCAGAGCTGAAGGCTCTTATCGGCGCGTTAAATACGCTCAACACTCACTGTCCCCAAATGATAACAGCGACCCAATCTGAATAAACAATAATTTTCTCAGCCGCAGTGGGGAACTCTGCCAAAAAAGATTACCGTTTATTTTTGCTCAAATTACACAGCAAGATTGGCTTTGAAAATTTACTTTCAACTATCTGAGTGGCCTCAAAACTTCCACTCCAACCTATGCTTCACAAGCATGGGTGTTGATTAAGCCATAATAGGAGCAATTATCACAAGTGAACACACAAGCACGGTGTACCTTGACTGTATTTCTGACTTGTAGTTCACTGAAAAAAGAGAAATTCAGTTGAATCTGCAGATGCACTTTCAACGTTTGTGTTTGTAAGCAGAATGATTTATAATGACTTGAATATGTTGAAAGGCTCCTGCTTTGCATTAAGGAAAAACATCATTTAGTTTCTTCCCTTGTCTTGTTAGATACAAACAAATATAATTAACCGCAAAACAAGATAATTAATTCAATACACTTCCAATGTCTAGAGTTCTAATGGTAAATGTAGTGTTACAACGTTTATGGCTCCATCACTTTCTCAGTGAGCGAGCACACGGAAAGCAGTCGAAACGGAATGAGGAGCAGAACTAACCTTGGTATGTCCTCTTAAGGCCGGCTTTCAGGCCTTGCGGGGGCTCATTGGTAAATTTGATGGACATCTGGAGCAGTGTGATAGGGAAGTGGCGGTGAACTTCAGTGGTCATCCACAGACGGAAGCTCTCGTGGACACTGTCCGTCTCTGTCACTGTGTCCATCAGCTCATCCAGGAAGTCCAGGCCCAGGTGACAGTTCTGCAGAAGAGCCCAGCCGCCCTGTGATCGCGCACGTGAGAAACACAACACAAACATATCAACCTACATTTTTAGCATTAAACTGCCCATCCATTTGATTAGAGACTTTTACCTGAAACTTCTCTGATTACCATTATAGATGTACTACGTAGATGTACAACCACAGACTGTACCCCTGAAGACGCACAGTTCATCAATCACACTGTACCTCTTTGATTATGGCCACAGGCTCATAGTTGACCAGATATTACCTGTGGTGGACAGTTATAAACACAGCAGAGACACTGATGTGATAGTGTATCTGACCAGGAATGTGTTTATTTTCTCCAGTTTAACACGTTTCTCTTTTACCTGCTGTACTGGAACTTGTTATTGGAGCAGGTGCTGTGATATAATAATGAGTGAGAAGCTCCTCTACACGTAGGCTAGAAATCTCTCAGTCATGGCTCCCTTTTTGCATAAGTACGCTAAAAATGGTTAGATTTGCATAAACAAAAAAGCCACGTGTATTTACAGTGTCGATGTAGTAGCTCAGACTGACAAATAGCAGCAGTCCTAGAAAGCACACAAGCAAAGATATACTTACATTTGATCAAGCCCAATGCTTTAGGTAATATAAATCACTCTTAAGATCATGTAAATAAATTCAACAATAATTTAAAGATCTAAAGCTTACAAAGGTAACGTAGCTCAGGATCTTACTCTTATGTACAAAGGCCTGGTGTAGCTGCAGGTTTTCATTTCAAAAAAGTGGAAACACATCCCACGTAACTAACATGTGTAATATAGTATTTGTGACACAATTGAGAAAACTATGAACACACTTAAGGCTTAAAGATGACTGATACTGCTGTTTTTACCTATACAATGTACTTTTTTCCATTTTAGCTACACTGTCAGCCACATTAGCCTCCTAGCTCCTGTGCTCCTTAGCTGATTGACTAGTTGAGGAAAGAAGGAATTTGTTTAAATGTGTTTTGGACATTTAAGCATGTAGATGTTCTTACGTTAGCCATGGAGTTCTGCAGCAATTTGCGAGCGTGCACCTCCTGGCCTTGACCCATGGACACATAGCGCGTTTCCACCTTCTGCCTCTTGCCCAGGGCAATGATGGAGTCGGTGGGGTCCGAGCCCATGGACAGTAAGCAGATGAGTGGAGTGCGTGGATCAGACTCCTCCCACGTCCTCTCCAGGTCTAAAATCACACTCTCGGCGTACTTCTCCCCCATCGAGTCCATGATGTATTTGCGTGCCTTGACATTACGCAGACAAAAACATTTAATTTACAGATTCTGTGCTAGAGACCATCACAAACGGTTATGATTCATACCACAATCTTTCCTTTTATTTGGCCGCTTCATGGTATAAGGCAGGGTGTGCAATTACAGATTGCAGCCCTTCTGGTGATACATATATTTTGTACACCACCGAGGTAGAGCTCCTTTGGGTTTCTAAAAATGGATGAAATGTGGACTTAACACACATACACCACTCAGCCACAACATTAAAACCACCTGCCTAATATTGTCTAGAAGCAAGATCTCTGAAGGTGGAATTTTACCACAGATCCTGTAAATTGTGATCCATGGATCAGACTAGTTTGTCCACCAAATTCCACAGATGCCCAGTCAGAAGTTAAAACAACAATCTTAAACTGTCCCTCAAAAGACTCCTGAACAATTTGTGTAGTGTGCCAGGATGTATTATTCTGCTGAAAGAGCCCAATGTCATTAGAGAGCACTGTTGCCATGAAGGGTTTTCCATAAGCAGACAGCATCACACTGCCAGTTTACCTTCTTCTCATCTGGTTCATTCTGGTCTCGTAATTTCTCCACGTAAGCCATACGCATGCACCCTTCCATCCACATTGCTCTATACTACAGGACGCTGCAGGGCACTGTGTGTTCTGACACCTTTCTGTCAATAACCAGCATGAACTTTTTTCAGAAATCTGTGCAACAGTAGCTCTTGTGTGGGACTGGCCCAGATGGACCAGCCTTTGCTTCCCACGCACAATTGAGTCTTGCGAGATCCATGATGTCTCCTACTTTGGACCTCATTAACCAGATAATTGAATTGAACCAGATAATTGAATTGAATTGAATTAAAGTTGAGCTGTGACAGACGTTACTGAGGTAAAGTTGAATTGAATAATCAACATTATTCACATTATTATCTGTCTGTGGTTTTAATGTTGTGGCTGATCTGTGGAAATAGTCTACAAAAAAAGAAAGCAAAATTAGTTGTGACTAAACGTGCGGCTGTGTAACCTGGGCGATAGTTCTGTCGGGACACCAGGAGCGGATGAGCAGCAGGCGTCTGAAGCAGTCGAGGGACTGGTCATAAGCGTTAGGGATGATCTCCTCCTCTGGAGCCTCCTTGTCAAACCAACTTCTCCACTGCTTCTCATGACGGCCGATCTGATCAGACACAAAAACACACACGAACACACATGAACACACATGAACACACATGCAAATGCAAACATTTGCATAGATTAATATGATCAGGGTGTCGTGTCTGAGTAGGCCAGCCCGGCTCATGTTCCTGCAGCTGTTTAATTAAACAGAGGCTCTTAAATCCAGTCTCCTTCAATCACATGTAAGTGATCAGCAGTTTGCCAAAGTAAGCTGGTCTAGCCCAGCACGCCACTCCGCTGGGAAAATAAAACCTGCCAATCAATCGCCTGCACATGCATGTGCTTCTACGTGTGTCTGTGTGTGTGTGCATATGCTTGTGAACACAGTGCAGGCAAATCTAATAGTAATGTGTTTATGGCCAAGAGAGAGTAGAAAATGGAATTTGCATGACTTGCATGTATGCACAAACACAAACAAACCTGATCCAGGATGTGAGAGAATTGCCACAGCTTGCTGAGCTCGACCAGGTTAAGCCACGTCATGTCCAGAATCCACTTGGCAGGCTTAGGTGGGCAGGCTTTCAGATCCAGAGAGGCTCCACCTGATGACCAGAGACAGTCAGTCTAGGTCAGGCTTTGGGAAAAAAAATACTACTGAAGCTGTTTTAGCATTCCAGCAATGCTTTATCTCAATCAGAAAGCAAAATCTATACATTGTTGCTGTTCGAACAACAAAAAAAGGATCAAAAAGGCATTCTGGATCATTTATTAGGTCAGTTTATCATGCAAAGGCCACGTAAAAGGGCAGGTGGTATTTTCAAAATCTATTAACAATGAAAAACAACAGAAATGGAAATACAAAGATTTGTTCTGACAGTGTGTTTACATTTTGTGCAAAAATACAATGATGCCACGATGCACCTGGTATCTCAAATTACCATCCAATTATCGCTTCCTACTAAACCCACTATTTTCTAAAGGCTTCTGCTATGACAAGTGGCAAAAACACAATGCAGAAAATAAGCTTGCATCGGCTGACATGCAGCAAAACCCAGATGGTGACATTCTTTTTTAATAAAATACATTTGCTAAGGTACAAGAAAAAGATCCTAATGCTTAGCCATGAATAAGTACACCATGGGAAAGGGACCACAATGTATGGCCACGACTTAATTAACAAGATAATTAAGTAGTGGCCATGGCTTACTAAGGCTAGGGTTTAATTTAACTGAGTTGCTATAATTAAGTGGCCATGTCCCGGTAAGATGTGGCGATGTATTATTTTTATTATGGGGAATGTCACCTGCAGGGCCCAGTAGCACATTGTACTGGCTGTATTTTGGGATTACACTGTATGTTGTGGGAAGATCAACAGACATTTCTTAAACTGGTAGACTCTTGACGATTTTGATCACCTGTGGTTCCTTTATACAGATCTACCATAGAATTTTGCCCAGTATTTTCCAAAGCTTACATGCCACTTGGATACACTTCTCATTTTTGGGGTTGAGTGAAGCATATTTTGGCAAATACTAGTATTTTCTTTTTTGCCGTTGTTTACAGCCACAGTTAAATACTTATTAAAGCTGTTAGTTGATTGATTTCTTAGAGTTTTTCACTGACATCCCATCACTTCAGCCTTTAGCTGAAACCAACCTACAACAAGGCCATATATAGACGATACGTGTGCCAATAGGATTACAATGACATAAAACATAAATAAGCCTTAAATGAAAATACTATCATGCTAATAATAGGTACATCAATGATAACAAAATCTACTTTTACCAGACACTTTTATCCAAAGCGGGTTTATCCAGCGGAGATGTGCTGAAGGTAGTTTTTGAACCCATGCTCTCTTGGTCCAGAAGCAAATATCCTACCCACTAGGCTATCCATAATCAGAGTAACTGTAGTTTAAAAGAGGCATTTGGCTGATGTTCTTATCCAGAGTGATGTACAATCATCAGTTACAGGGAAAGTGCCCCTGGAGCAACTGAGAGTTAAGTGTCTTGGTCAAGGACACAATGGTAGAAAGTTGGGGTTTGAACCCGCGACTTTGTGGCCATCGGGTTCACAGGCAAGTGTTTCACCCACTAGGCTACTACCACCCAAATAATTGATACCAGTGGTTAGAGTGCTAACACCAACTCTCTCCTATATTGTGAATCAAACAATCACTAATTGTTAACTAATAGACTAATTTTTCCTAGAAAGTAGCATCAATAAGTGTAAAATAGTGTAAAATAAGACCAATCTACATGCTTCTGACTGCTGCACAACCTACTGCTGTGAGCGCAGGTCGTTCCTTCAGACTCTTCATCAAGCTCCTCTCCTTTAATGAACTACCCACGAGACAACACCAAGGCTATTTATCCTGGACAAATGCACACAGCTCGAAAGAATTTATTTAATTTGTCATGTGTAATGCTTTCTTCTGCTGTGTGCAATTTCAGGGATAAATGGGTAGCCTCACGTTCTGTGCTGTGATTTAATTGTGAATGACAGAAGCTAATATCTAACAGGAGGACATCCAGGTGGTCCGAATACTGCAGCTGATACAGAAGAAAATGGGCAGAAAATTAAAACGAGAAATCAAGAATCTGGCCGAAGCAGAGAGAGTCAGAGCCAGGAGATGAGAGAGAGCACAGTAAGAAGGCATGAGATCAACTGGGTTCTGCTGGACTCTTACCTTTAATTAGGGTCAGAAACTCTTCGTGTTTGATGCGGTTGCTCTGCATGTCAATTTTGAGCGCGAGCAGGAGAGTGAACAGGAACTTGTGCTCCTCGTACAGGCCTCTGGCCGCATACTTGTGCACCTCGTAGGTCATGTACTCGATGATATTGGCAATCCGCTTGCTTGTAATTGGACTCTTTGAGGACCTGGTTCATAAAAAAATGACAAACGGCAGCATGCACTTCATTACTAACAAAATGACTACACTATCACACACATAGGTGTTACTAACAATATGCAAAAAATACCGCACCCATTTAAAATAAGTCATTACTGCCTTTAAGTAAAATGATGGAAATGGAATGTTGGGAACTTGGAAGCTGAAGGAAAATTTTCACTAACCGCCCACTTAATTACAAACCCCTGCCTTACAGGACACTTTGAAAGTGTACAATAATAAATTGTAGCTCATTAGTTGAGTCTAATTCTCCACCCTTAAATAGATTGTTGTAAGAATATTATATTAATGAACCCCATCCAACACCTTTAGGATGAACTGGAACGGAGATTGTGATCCAGGCTTTCTCGTCCAACACCAGTGCCTGACGTCATAAATGCTCTACAGAGTGAATGGGCACAAATTCCCACAAAAACTCCAAAATCTTGTTGAAAACCTTCCAAGAAGAGTGGAAGCTGTTATAGCTGCAAAGGGATTTTTAAAATCTTTGTATTTGACTGTAATGTCCTTAAAGTCAGGCGTCCCAGTACTTTTGTCCATCTAATGTATGTCTGAGCAATGCCACTGTGTCTGATAATGCCATACCACGACAGCTACAACAAATAATATCTGCTCAACAGCAGTCCTGTGGTCAGAAACTGACTACTGATATATGAGGCGTAGGACAGCTGTGCCTCAGCAAATGTGTTACAAATGTAATACAGTGTGTTCCAGTGTGAGTGGAAGTTGGAAGTGGACGGTGCTTCTAATTAAGCAGATCTTGGTTTTAAATACTGGCAGGTTGAAAAGTACTGAGCGTGATGTGCAGCTTCTACTGGGAAATGATTTCTAGTACACAAAACAACCATTACACGTAACATTCAGGCCCAGTCCATCACTTACCTGGCCAGTGACAAGTCAAACAAGCCCAGAAACTGGCGCAGCGATGTCTGGTACATCACGTTCACCATGCTCATCTCCGTAATCAGAAAGTACAGGATACTGCCTCTGGTTGCCACTACACACAGACACAACATATTTGCATTCTCAGTTAAAAACCTGGCTACAGGCAAAACAAAATTTATGAGCCACAGGTTTATATTTTTGCAGAAAATCTTAAGCTAAAATATGATCAAACAAAAGCTTGGAGGAACTGCTTTGCATCGTTATTACTGCCAAAACTCAAATCATCATCATTACCTTAATTGCTGTTAATATGTCTCATGTGGCAATGACTAAAACAACCACACTTAAACTGTTAACTGTTCTATTTGCTTTTCTATATAACAAAGTCTCAGTCATGCAGATTAGAGGGGTATGTTGTATGTGTCTGTTTACCAGGGCGGTATTCCTCTCGCGCTGCATTGATCTGGATCTCTGTCTCCGCAGCGATCTGGAGTTTCTGGGTGACCTCCTCAGCAGTGCGTTTGGTGTTGCCCAGCACCACAATCAGACTCTCGTCATCCACCAGCGATCCTTGTGTGCTGGTCAGCCTGAACAGCAGGTTGTCCTCTAGCTCCTTCATCTTGCGCTTGTTGGCCATCACGTCCTCCAGGAGGTCCGTACGGTCCTTCTCCAGCTCCTGAACCATGATTCCAAATAATCAGCGCCCACCATGCCAGAAACTTCCTCATATGTTATGTGTACAACCCCAACCCCAATAGAATACATGTTAAAATTACTTGTTCAACTACTTTGGCCCAATCACCACACCATGTGAGCTGATATTTGTACACTGAAAAAGTCATAATTGACTAATAATTGAAGTTTTGTCTTTCGGTTCACTTATTTTTGGCAACATTAGAGTAGGCATATTATATTCATTCATTTGCTGTAACCGCTTAATCCTTGCTAGGGTCGCAGGTACCCGGAGACTATCACGGGGCCAAAAGGCGCGAGGCAGGAACCACCCCAGGGCGCACGCACACACACACACACACACCCCCCTACGGACAATTTAGAATCCCCAATTCAACTGACGTGAAAGTGGGAGAAACCCGGAGACCCCGGAGGAAATCCTCACCACCACGAGGAGAACATGCAACCTCCACACACACACAAGACCAGGACCCAGATTCAAACCTCCAACCCTGGAGGTGTGAGGGAACAGTGCTACCCACTGCGCCACCGCGGGGCCGCAAATGATATTTTCATGTGGAAATCATGTACACATTTGATTCCAAATACATTCATTTAATTCATTCAATGTAAGTCCACTGATTTTAGCTGATGCTAAGTTCAGTACAAGAAGGTGGAGAGAAAATATGGCAGAAACAAAAAACATAGCTGGACACTACCTCTACACTAAATTAACATTCGAATTATTTCTGCAAGTTGGCAAGCAGTGAGAAAGCAGGGTGTGACTGCGGATTTAAAAATGAGCAACATAAAGCTCATTTATATATAAGCTCATTTATATGCATTCATTTCACTCATTGTTATTGTTCAAAACTCACTGCTGCATGCCCAAACTGCAGCCTGACAGTTTACTAACAGTGTTTCAAAGCGGCAGATGCCATTTAGAGAGAGCTAAATATAAAAGCAGTGAGGCAAGGAGACCAAATGCAGTTCAGTCAGGCCATCCAGGCAGCAGTCAAGAGTAAACTGCCATAATAACAACCATTACCTACATCTATAATCTATCTCAGCACGGCCATAACACATGCCTTCAGTTCCTGCTCTAGCAGCATCTTTCCCGTTTGGAACATTACCCTTTAAAGTCCCTTTTCAAGGTTTCCAAATGTGATATTGATGGCCTAAAGCATAGAGGCAAAGATGCAGATGACTAGCCTCTGCCAAGTCTGTCCACAGGCATTGTAATTCAGGACGAGTTTGCCTCAGCGCTCTCATTACGGTGGGTGTGAAAGGGACACTGGGCTCCAGCCCTTTATTTCTGAATGACAAAAATCCCAAACCCTGCAGTGAATCTGCATTGAATGGCACTTCCATTTTCCCTCAACGCAAGGGACTAACAGCCACTATTTAGACCTGACGGACTGTGCAGGGTGGAACTAAATGAGTCCAGAAAGGGCTTGTCAGCAACAATGATGATTCGCACTTTACTATGGCTGGCTTGAGTAACTTGAGTTAGAGTGATACGTTTTTCTTCTGTTCCTCACTGTGGCAGAGAGTAACGTGATACGTCTTCGCATCTAAAGGTGCTTCAGTGCTGAATATAGTTCTATATTTGCTACAGGAAACTGGTAACTGGAGAATAATATCTGCTTCCACTCCCAAAGTAAACGCAGAGTGAACCAGATCACTGCAACATATAGACTGACACATAACACCGACTGCCATAACAGGGCAGCAAAGTAATTATCGCTCATCAAAGAAGTCTAAGTGCACAGTTTGACCGATTAATTGGTTAACAAAGATCAGTGACATTCAGTAAGAATGTAGTCCACAGGTTTACACCAGGGAAGCCTGGTTTCTGCGAACAGGTAGAACTGACAGAAAGCACCAAGCAGTTTACAAAAGCTACTGCTAGTTAAGACTTAGAACCCTGAGAGAATTGCCCCGTTTGAATGACTTCTTCTTTTCTAGTATTGAAAGCCTTAAACAGTGTGTAATGTACAAGCCTCAGATTCTTTTTTTCAGTGCAGCCTTACCAACATGATAAAAATATTATTTTTTATAATATAACTAACTATTTGTTTTTGGACACAACTGAACAACAAGTACGGAAATCTGTTACAAGTTTCTCTTTTTCACTGTAAAAATCAACAAACATACATATTAAAGCTTTCGGAAATCTTCACCTTACACACACATTAGTATTATAACAAGAGTTGTTGAAAAAACGTTTCAAAATCAAACTATGTACTAATATTTACAATTACAAGCAAGTCTGTCCCAGGTGGAGTTTATGTATTTACAGTAACTCTCTGCCTGAGCTGCTTCAAAACAGTCAAAAGCTTCGCATACAACCCCTTCTGCCCACCCCCACACACAGAAATTTCTGGATTCTACGTGACAGATGATCACGAACAAACATTGCTGTGACTTGTGAAGCCTCCATCATGGACCCAAAGATGGGAAGCTGCTAACATAGACATACTGGAGATTTTATTAGCAATTTTATTAGCAATATTAGCAATTTGCTTTCGATGTGCTATTGCACTAATTGGCTTCTGAGGGTTCAAAAGTGATTTAAAGTGCATGCAGGGCTGGACTGGGCTGTGTGCAATGAATCCAGTACATAGTGTAGTTACCACTCAGGGCTATGTGGGGTTCTGTAGGACCAGAGGTGCTGTACACCTTTGAGAAATCTAAAGACCTGTGGACACAAGCTAACAAGTCATCTACTCCCACACGAATAGCAGATATAGCAGCTACTCTGTACCATTTGAGAAAATACAAGGCCAATGAGTGTCCTTTAAAAGAGTCAGTGGGATCAAAGGTCTGGCTGGTCATTGTGGATCTACTCGTAGAACCTTATGTCTGCACTGGCAAAGTTGGAGAAAAAACTTCCAACGGATGAGGAGCTGAGAGAAATGTTCAGAGCAAGCAAATTGTGTGCCAGTGCCCTGATGGCTGGTGTTGAGAACTGTTGTCACACGGAAATGTTACAGATGCAACTCACTTCCAAAAGTTTGAAGTGCTCTGTAGAATAGTAATTGTCCTTTTATACAGAGAAATGACCACCAGTGCATCACTGACAAACTGGGGTGAGTTTTGGCAGAGTTCAGTGGAACCACTGAAAGAAACTGCTGGCAAATTTTGAGTGTGGATATGCATGTGAAAGACATTTTTGGATCAAGGGTGATTTGTGCTATTCACATCTGGGGTGCCCACAAGTCTAGAAGACTGAATGGCAGAATCTGTGTGGCTGAAAGGAAAGAATCCATGTAGCTGAAAGGATTCAACAGATGTGCAAGAGCAATCTGAAATAGATGCAGCGTCCCAGACACATTCGGAACAGGCTGAGCTGCTCATGACTAATGTCACTATGAAACACAATGTACTTCAAATGTACTTAATTAAGTGGCCATTAATTTGGGAAACTGACTCCTTAATTTTACCTTAAAATTAGATTTAAAGCATGAGTGTGAAACACCTTAATCTTGTAAGGTGTTAAGTCAGGAGGTTTTATTATTTATGGGGCAAATATGAAAAAGGGGGAAATTCTGTAGTTGTACCCATTAATCAGCCTTAATCTGGGCACTTCTTCTCTTAATGTTCCTTCATTTCCTGTATGGGAAATTATGGTCAAAATGAAGGTAATTTTAAGGGGTAAAATGAAAGCATTTGGCTTCATAGTGTGTGTAATGTTACTTTTCTCATAGCATGCTATTGTACCACGTTCTAGGCTGTTTAAAGCAACTCTTTAATGCACCATCAGCCTGCTCTGTTACAATCTAGTGATGCGTTGTTCGAAAAACTATTTGAATGACTTGAGTAACTCCACTGCTGTTCATTAAGGCTTGTTACTGATTGTCATGAAATATCAAATATCAGGGAGGAAGTAGACGGTGGGTGATAGTTAGTGCATTGACCAAGGGGCTACAGTCTGTAATCACATGCCACTACTGTGGTCCTACAAGGTTGGTGGAGTCACAAGTGAGCGCATTTCTAATAAAACCTGTGATGAGTACTCAAATAAAAACATACATGTAAATAAACACTCTACACCTATAATCTGTAAAGCCTCCAAGCAAATATAAAAGCAACAGTAAATTCCGGTTTATCTATAGACCTAAAACTGCCATAAGCTATTCTTATGATGATGCTGTGGCCACTGTCTCTCTGAGACAGATTCACAATGCACGCACATTTAGCAAAGCTGGGTTTTTCCTACTCATCACAAAGCCATGTAGGCAGATTCACAATGAAAGATGCACAGTAACACATTTTAAAATGTCTCCACCTGAAGCAGTTGCTAAACTAGTCGTATGCATGACTTAGCATTACACTTGGCTTTCCTTTTCTCCTCATAACTATGAAGAGATAGCAAGATAAAACACCACCCTACATTTGGGATGACATAAGGAATCTATCAGTACATTCCTGGTTTTCCATGTCAGAAATATGTGGACATCTATTTAGTTTCTCTGAACTACTATTTCAAATATATTTTTCATTAAACCTCTAAACATTTGATATAAGCCCCTTACAATCCAAAACATCCAGACTTTACTTCTCACTCTTAACTTTGTAATTCAGTTATTTTGCATTGTCATCCATGCTTTTACTGAACAATAAGCTGCACAGTTATCTCTGCAAGGGCGCCTCTCCTCTCTTTTTTATTTTCTAGGCCTAAAGATTTCAGAGACCAAACAAATGTGACCCGTGCGTAGACTCAATTGACCTGTTTCTCGGTGAGGATGACCCGGCCCAGCAGCTGGTCCTCCAGGCCGCGCATGGTGACGGTGAAGTCGATGATGGCTGTGCGTGCGCTAATCTCTGGGGTGTATGCTGGGTTGGGCAGCTTGGTGGTCACATACAGCCGGAACCCCTTCATCACGTCCACCTCCTTATCGCCCACTTTCACCTGTTCCGAGTAAAAGCGAGAGACAGAGGAGAGAGAGAGAGAGATTAGGAACCAGATAAGCTGGCAGACCAAAGCTGCTTTATATGCACAGTGCCTGGCAACTGCAAATTGGGTAATGGCGGCTTGTACCGGCGTAGCTGAAAACCGACTGTTTGAGAACATGAAAGTGGAAATTTAGCCAATTTACTTTTGGAAGAAGTATAAATTGAAAGCACTGTGAGTCACTGAGGTAAAAACAGAGACACTACAAAAAAATCCCACAAAAACAAAGACGCTAATAGTTATGGAGGCCTGTCAGAATCAGAAACAGGCTATTTGTGGCACGTGGTGTGACAATGTGACGATGGTGCTAGTTTCTCCCAACCCTCACCCCCAAGATTTGCTATTAAAATGGGAGATCAGATGTTTGCACCTCAGTATTAATAGAGCTGTGAGTAAAACCTGTCAGCAAAAGCAGATCCCGCCACTTGCTCGTTACTTCCGAATCTTTTCTTTTTGATGTGGCTGCGCCGGGTGCAGATTAGTGGCGTCACACTTTTCCGCAGGCCTGGAGAGATCTGATAATGAGCTGACTGTCACACATGAGCTCGACCCGTCCCAGCTGAGGACGCCGCAGCCAGCTGCTGGTGTCAGCGTAATGAGGAACCGACGGTCTATGTGAGTTTGACAGCAACGACCAGAGGACTCAACTTCCTCACAAAACATACAACTTCACCTGGTTTCCACAGCTCTAGTCTTTTCTTCCAGTTCTGCTGGGCTACGGATGCAAACCACTGGAAATAGCTCTACATTTATACACACGAAAATGATCCGATGATCTGCATCATAAATAATCTTCATTACAGCCTCTGAACATAGAGAAAACATAATCACAATCTCTGTCTGATACAACTGAGCATTTTCAAAAAAGTAACATGGATTAGTATCATCTCAAAGAAGAGAAAAATGAACGTTTTATTCATTTGGGGAAACGAAATACAAATAATGGCTTTAACATTCCCCAAAAGCACAGTTGTGGTTGATGTTGCCTGAAATAGGATTTTCTCTCTGGTCAGAAGTGTAGATTTATACATGAAATCTCTTTCCAAGGAAGGAGAGGATGTTCCTTGAATCAGAATTACACACTAGGGCCATGTGCACTGAATTTTAGAATGCAGCATGTATAGCCGGCTCTAGTCTGATGTACTATGACGTCCTACGCCTAATCTGAATATTAGCTAAACCAACATACAGATCCAGTCGGCGCATGTTCCGGCCATCTGTAGGTAGAGGAAAACACGGATAGAATTCATTCTCTGTAGAACTGGAGGAGGAGTCTCAGCTGTTAAAAAACAAGCAGTTTGCAAAATGACTGTGATTTAAAATTAAGTAGCAATTTTGTTTTTTCATTCTTTAGATTTAACTATCCTCTTTCAAAACATAATAATCATTTAATACTGAAATTAATACTGAAAAACAATAACGCTGTAAAAGAAGCTTAACAGATGCCTTGAGAAAGAAATTAGAGCATTTAAACAGAGACCCCAGCTTTATATTACATGAATAAGGAAACAAACCTGGCCATCTTTTTGCCCGCTTGGCAAGTGAATGCTAAATACAATTTGATGGTGTCCTGTAAGGATAGTTTCATGACACCAAACCAAAAATAAAATAAAATCACGCAGCAAATTCAGAAGGTGGCCTTGATGGTGATGCAAGAAGAGCAGCAGAGAAAACTAAGTAGTCCAGTGTCAAAGATATTCTCCAAAGCAGTAAGACATAGGGTCCAGAATGACTTCTTACCAATGTGTATTCATATATGTGTGAATACCCGCTTCCTGCAACTTCAAATTTAGCATATCCCTCTTATTAGAACGAAAAGCAAACCTCCAGACAAACCTGAATCTTTTTGGTCTGTGAGCTACTATCCAATTTGCTCCTGCCTCTACTGATGTGTCCAGATGAGACAGGCCTCATTCAGGGTAGATCATCAAATAGTAATGTTTGGAGGCTTCTTAAGATACATTATTCCACCCAATCGAACACCCAGGGACTAGCTATGTTACTAGAAAAGCATTTGACCAAGTCTAATTAGGTCTATATGTTTGCCTTCTTGGAGTATTTTATTTTGTTATAATAAATGGCAGAATTTTGCCACCATTCTTACTGGAGCAGGGTGCATGCCAATGGTGTTCCCTTTCACCACTCTGGATCTCTTCTCACTTGTTCTAGAGCCCATTGCAGAAGTGATTAGGAAGTATTCAGTCATATGTGGAGTTTATTTAACTACAAAAGAGGAAATAGCTCTGTACGCAATTACACAGTTTACCAAATCCAGGGTTTTATGCTTAGGCATGCCATACTTGCACGGTTTGGTAATGGTTACAATATCGCTTACAGCCAGAGTCTTAAACAGACGAGTGGTTTGCATCACCTTACGTCAGACCAGGGGTTTCCTGACACTGGCAAAAATCCCATCTTATACAGCGCTTTCAGAACTTGCCATGAAATAGCAGAGTATTTTGGTGGAAGACATGATTTACATTCCTGAGACCATTAATTAGAAATAGCAGTTTGCCTCTGGGTGTTTTGAACAGCATATTTCACTACCGTCATTAGAGGAGAGGGAAAGTCACTGGAGATATCCTTCTGGAAAATGTATTTCTGATCAACTTTGAGAAAACTTTAGTACCCCACAGTGGCATTTCTTTGGCTTCCTTCAAATTTGACATTTTATTGGATCACCGCACAGCAATTCCTGCTGAAAGTTACACAAACATTCTTTTATTTCAAAGTTTTGTGCGCTCACTCATCCAGCTGATATTAAGTCTACCCACAAGCTGTTGCAACAGCAGGAAAAGAACTTGGACAATGAATATTTCTGGATACCTTCCTCAAGGGTACCTCAGTTGTGCCACTGGCAGTCCTGGGATTTAAACCCACGACCTTCCGATCACAACTCCCTTAAACAGGAACCGGAAGCCAACCTCGGCCTCCTTCTCAGACACATGATTAAGCTTAAAATGTAATATAATTTTGCTGCTTAAGGAAAAAAAATCCAGCCAGAACTGTCACTTTGATGGTGTTCAAGCACTGGAAAAGTAGGGAAAAATGATGAAGAAGAACTGTTTTGTAGTCAACCTAATCAGAACACATGATGGAGCAAAACGTTAATGAGATGACTGACGATTTACCCAGTTTACAGGCTGTCTTTAGTATATTTATCTAATGTAATGTTTTGTGTCCAGCTACATTCATTCTTAAAACGACTAGGTTCACAGGTTCACATTTCATCCTTAAATCCATGGTCTTTCCCAAACAGCTGACAGTGCAGGGCTCAAAAACATATTTAGATTTAACACTTATACACATTATAAATACAGCTGGGTGTTTTGGTAGCCGAGTGTGTTGGAAGCTCAAGAGGGTGCCATACTTAGCAAGTGCCTCACAGTTGATCTCACTGGTTTAAACATCATAATATGTTACAAAACACATGTTATTTTGTAACATTTCTAAGCCATTTCTATAAAATATTTATTACAAAAGCTATAAAAAAAACTGAAGAATGGTTTAGGAGCCTGGAACTTTAAGAAATTCTTAATTATTGTCAAATCCCAAACCAAATCTGAAAATCTGGCTATAATTTGCTGTTTTTAATGAAGCTGGAATGAGTCAACACACTGACACCTGATATCAGGTATCATGCTACTATAAAAAAACTGTAATAATACCTTATATGTAGAGCCAGTCTTGATGAAGTTCTTCTCCAGGACATTATCCAGCGCAGGATCCAGCTCCTCGCCTACATCCTCGATCAGCAAAGGGCGCCCTAGAGACAGGCTGTCTTCTAGATGGTTCCTGAAGTACTTATGATTCAGCGAAGTGATCTGCAAAAACACCAAAGTCTCATCACAAACTCAGCTCGAGTAGTGTTGCCTCAGACATCAAGGGAAAAAAAGGCATTTGACCTATCTTAGAGAGGCCTGGAATGAATTCAAACACAGCCAAGCGAGACCTGATGGCTGAGTTCAAGTGACTCTCAAAAATATTAAATCAGATCTATGTGTGCAAACAAACCTTGAAATGGAGTTTTATGGCTGCGTGACTCACTGCTTTGTTCCACATACGCAGTGGCAAAATACTTTATTCCTCACACTCTTAATCTTATGGCAGCCCTCACTTCTAACAAGGCTAACAACAAATGACTACTAGCTGTCATCAATTACAATGACCTCATTTGCATGATGAGAGGTTTACTGGATTTCATTGTTATATACACAATATGGACAAAAGTAATGAGACACACCTCTTAATTCAAGGTTTGTGCTAGGCCCCTTACATCCACAGAAGGACAGTCTTAATGTTTCAGCATACGAAGACATTTAGGACAAGACCATGCTTCCAACTTTGTGGACACAGTTTGGGGAAGAACCTTTTCTATTCCAGCATGACTGTGTCCCAGAGCACAAAGCAGCT
>JBBPCY010000007.1:24209443-24240765 GCA_037974405.1 Brachyalestes nurse | reverse complement strand
AGCTGGTCCTCCTCCGGCTGCCTCAGGGACCTCGCAGGGTTGGCCTTCATCTACTGAAGCTGGCACAATCTCAGATGTCCTCCCGGGAACCCCTCTGCGGGGAGCCCAGTAACATCCCTGGGGGTGGAGCCCCTTCTCCGGAGCCTTGCACTGTCCTTGGGGGTGGATCCCCCTCTCCGGAGCCTTGCACTGTCCTTGGGGGCGGAGCCTCCTCCCGGGAGCCCCTCTGCGGGAGCCCGATAACGTCCCTGAGGGCGGAGCCCCCTCTCTAGAGCCTGGCGACGAACCTGATGGCAGTGTATCAGGTGCCTCTGGAGCCTGGCGGCAAACCTGGGGGTGGAGCCCTCTCCACAGGCCCCACCAGAGCCCTTCGCAGACCCCAGTACCCCCCCAAAAAAATTCAGGGGAAGGCCCTCCGCCCCTGTTGGGCCTCTAAGCCCCTGACTAGCCCCAGTTAGCCTCTGGTTAGCTCGGGATAGCCCTTCGCTAGCCTAGGATAGCCCCTCGCTAGCCTCAGATAGCCCTTCGCTAGCCCCAAATAGACCCTCGCTAGCTTCAGATAGCCCCTCACTAGCCCCAGATAGCCCCTCGCTAGCCTCAGATAGCCCCTTGCTAGCCTCAAATAGCCCCTCGCTAGCCTCTACTGTGCTAACAGGCCCCGCTTCTGCGGCTAAAGGCAGCTCCCTGGCTCTACTACATGGCTATTAGGTTCGGCTACTCTGCTATCAGGCTCGGCTTCACTGCCATCAGGCTTGGCTACACTGCCATCAGGCTCGGCTACACTGCCATCAGGCTCGGCTACACTGCCATCAGGCTCGGCTACACTGCTATCCGGCTCGGCTGCACTGCTATCAGGCTGTAATGGTGGGGGTAACCACTCTAAAGGCCCTTCTAATGGGCTGAAAACTCCACAGAAAACTCCACAGAATACAGCTTCACACAACACGGAAGATGATGGTAGACCGACACCTAAGTCTTAAATCCTACAGCAATCCCCAAAACCCAAACTCAAAACAGCTGCTCTTAATAACTAAACAAAAGCACCAAGCCTTCATAAGAAAAGTCTCAACAGAAAAACACAAAAACCCCAAACTAAACAAACAGCGACCCCTGGCGGCCGCTAGGGAGACGTAACACCAGCATTGTAAAAAACTACAGTATTAGGAAAATAACATTTGCAGTAAATGTAAAGAGTTTTTGTGATTATTTAATTTTGTAGAATATTGTATTTTGAAGGCACTGGGCATTTCAAGTTGTTATAAGTAGTTTGTATGTTTCACTTTGAAATTAAACATTTCACTATTAGTAATTTGTATGCGACTTATCTCAATAATTGCAATATGTCTTTTTCCCAAATTGTGCAGCCCTACAATTTACAAACTGCCTTTTATTTCAAAAATCCTCAAGAAGACAGTGTACTGTCAACTAATGGCCTTTCTGGAAGAGCACAATATACTCAAGGTTTTCCAATCCGGTTTTAAAACCCTGCACAGCACTGAATCAGCGCTTTTAAGAGTTTTTAATGATATGTTTTTAGCTTCTGACCCCGGTGACTGTGTCATTCTTGTGCTTTTAGATTTAACTGCTGCATTTGATACAGTGGACCATGCAATCCTGCTTTCTCGTCTTGAGCAGTGGGTGGGCATCAGGGGTGCTGCACTTGAGTGGGTCAGATCATACTTGGCAGATTGGACCTTCTGTCTCAGCCTTGGCAACTCTGTATCCTCTACTGCTCCTTTTGTGTGTGGTGTCCCGCAGGGTTCAGTTCTTGGCCCTCTTCTCTTCTCTCTGTATTTGCTCCCCCTTGGATCCATACTTAAGAAGCATGGCATTTCTTTTTACTGCTATGCAGATGACACTCAGATTTATGTGCCCCTTAAAAAGGATGATATGCACATCAATCATCTACTTAAGTCTTGAGGACATAAATGCTTGGATGACCTTGAACTTCCTTAATTTTTATGACAGAAAGACAGAAGTGATGGCACTACTGGACCTACCCCTGTAGATCTGGGGTCCTTCGCCCAGTTTGTTAAACCGACTGTCATAAACCTTGGGCTTAAAGTGGACTCTGATCTTAAATTCGACAGTGCTGGTTGTTTATGCTTGGCCTCGGCACTGGGCAGCGGAGGCTCATTCCTTTCCGGGTCCTGTACTACGAAGCGTGGTTACTGGCTTATCATACTAAGTTTGAGAGTAACTTGGTCACGAGTGGCTTCACGGCTAACACAAACTACGAAAGGTGAATAGCCTGGGCTAAAGACAAAAAGGACTGGACTTCTGCTGAGTGGTCCAAAGTTATGTTCTCTGATGAAAGTAAATTTTGCATTTCCTTTGGAAATCAGGGTCCCAGAATCTGGAGGAAGAGAGGAGAGGCACAGAATCCATATTGCTAGAGGTCAGGTTTAAAGTTTCCACAGTCAGTGATGGTTTGGGGTGCCATGTCATCTGGTGGTGTTGGTCCACTGGGTTTTCTGAGGTCCAAGGTCAGCGCAGCTGTGTACCAGGAGGTTTTAGAGCACTTCAGGCTTCCTACTGCTGACCAGCTTTATGGAGATGCAGATTTCATTTTCCAACAGAACTTGGCACCTGCACACAGTGCCAGAGCTACCAGTACCTGGTTTAAGGGTTATGGTATCCATGTTCTTAATTGGCCAGCAAACACGCCTGACCTTAACCCCATAGAAAATCTATGGAATATTGTGAAGAGGAAGATGCGATATGCCAGACCCAACAATGCAGAAGAGCTGAAGGCCACTATCAGAGCAACCTGGGCTCTCATAACACCTGAGCAGTGCCACAGACTGATCGACTCCATGCCACGCCGCATTGCTGCAGTAATTCAGGCAAAAGGAGTCCCAACTAAGTATTGAGTGCTGCACATGCTTATACTTTTCATGTTCATACTTTTCAGTTGTCAGTTATAATCATCAAAATTAAAAGATATAAACACCTGAAATATATCAGTATGTATGGAATGAATGTATATATTATACAAGTTTCACTTCCTGAATGGAATTAGTGAAATAAATCAACTTTCTGAAGATATTCTAATTATATGACCAGCACCTGTAGAAGAACTTTAATTCCCACCAGGGGGTGCACTGACAGTCAGTTAACAGTAATCAGGGGATTGAAGAACTGCGCCCTCTGGTGGCTGCAAGTAAAACAACTCCAATTTACACTCTATAGAATTAATTTTTAACTACAAATTAAAACATATGGCATGTGTTTGAGGAGGAAAACCAACAAAATGTGCTGGACACCTGCCCTCCAGGACCAGAGTTTGACACCCGTCTTAGGCGATGGGAATAAATGCTGGGAATCAGGCGACTGGGAAGCACCAAAAGTCCCTAAAGTTAGTTGAAGCCGAGCACCTACGCCTGAGGAGCTTCCCATTGCACGTGTCCCTGAATGCAAGGCTGCTACACATCAAATGTGTCAAAACAAACTCTAAGATAAGTCTATGCAATCAAACTGGATTGAACTGGAGTTGTTCACGAGACCCATGGATATGTTTTTTTTTTCATAAACCGGACGTACCCAGTTATAAAATATTGGTGGCCAGGCGGGAAAACGACTGAACATAGTTCAGTGTTGTGATGACAGATCTTTTAATTACTGGTAGAAACAGGGGAAGGCAGAGATCTGAAAATGGGGTGATTAGGACTTATTGGTGGAAAACCGATAAGTGGGATGACTCAAAAAAGGGGTGTTGGATTCTGAGGCCAATTTAATAGGGAAGTAACGGTACAGAAAGGTCATGGTTCGGTTCACACTGTAGTTCTGACATCACAGTTCGGTACAGCGAAGTTAAACTTTGCATTGTATTTTTTTTATATATATTCTTAATTAAAATGTCGATACAGAAGTCATGTTAAAAAGCCATTTCACATCCATGTACTCAGTACATTCAAAATATAATAAAACACAACAATCCATTATGTGATCTTTTTTATTAAAAATTGTGATGCAAGCAAAATATTGAAATACAGAATGAGATCAAATGCTTTATATTTACAAGACATTGCATGTATGCACATAGGACTTTAAAATGAAGTTTCAAGTTAAAATAGATTCAAACAGTATCTTGACAGAGAGCAAGAGTAAGAAAACAAGAAGGAAAGAGAGAGAGAGCGAGTTAGTTACCCAAATCTTAAAACATGCATTTTTTATATTGTTACATATACAAAAACTAAAATGACTTTCCTATGTACAGTTTGTTCTATATACTTGGTCTGTTTGTGCACAACTAGCATTTTAAAACTATTTCTTTACAAAAACCTAAAAACTGGAGAAAACAAAATAAAAAAGCATAGCAATAACATCAATCAAATCTCTCAATCACTGTTAGGCCAAAAGAGCATGAATATAGAATTTCTGGTTATATTCCATTATGTAGTTTAGAAAATAGTAAAATGTCCATAGTTTGGAAAATGTGTCTTCTGCTGCTCTTCAAACCAAGGAAGACACTTTAAGGAACACAAAGCAATATATATACATACATACATATACCTTATATATATATATATATACGTATAAATCAAGGCAAGATATTTCCTCGTTTTGTAATTGGAGTCCTCTGCGGAAGATGTGTAGTATAGAAATACAAAGGTTTTTAAAATGAGTGTTTTTGCCTTAAAATAGTACTTTGTAAAATCACAACCCTTGAGCCTAGATGTATATCGAGCTTTTTTTTCCAAAACAAATGCATGTTAGTTTGCTAAAAATGCTAAAAATCTGCAAGACATATGTGGCTGCCAAAAGGCAAATATGTATGGTTTAACAGGTCTGAACGTGTGTTTACCTACAGCTATAAAGACACATGTTTGTTATTTTTTGTCTGGTGAAAAATATGCCCTATATATCCACAATGAAGTACATCAGACCAGGCATTTATTCAAATTACAGTTCAATTTGATCAATATATAATAGTTTTGATAAATAGTAAAACACAATAGTAAAACACCTATCATTCTTAATTGTGAGCCATTTGTGTATGGTTTTGTCCTTGATTATCCTCTATTAATGTTGTATCGGGCATTAATAGTAAACAGTAATGGAAAAATGTGGACCTCTTTCGAAGCACTCATCTTAAATGAAGGCCACACCCACTTTTTAAAACTTCTCAGAAAGAAGTGAAGCCTAATGTTTTGCACACTATGTATAGGGCATGGTAACATCACTACAGTGATTTCACATGGACTGATGGACTGACACCTGTGTTTAGGAGTGTATGCGTTGTACTCAGCTAAACAGACATGGGCCATTACAGAGGCAGGGCCACCGGAGTCCGGATGGTCTCACTACCAAGGGTCTGACCATCTCTGAGGTGCCAAAGACAGGGAAGAGTGTTTCGGTAAACCTTTCGCAGAACGTGTAGATGTGACTTCGTCTCTGGATGTCATAGAAGGACAACTGACCTTCCTCATAGTCCAGATAAACACCTACCCATTTGGGAATTGAGGAAAGGGAAAGTGGGGTGACTGGTAAGGTCAGGGCTTTCAGTTCCGTCCCTCTTTCCAACCTCAGAGTGTAATAACCGCTCTGTGTGTTTAGAAAGCCGTATCCTTTCCTCCAGGCAGATTCTTTGGCCACTCCAAGGCGCCAGTCTCTGTCACCCACTTCCACTTCCCAGTAGCACCTCCCGCAGGAGAAACCTTCAGAGCCTAGAGCACACTGCCAGCCATCGAAACGGTTTCGACATCGCGGGACGTCCAGCGGCTCTGGACTGCAGCGCATCCACTTCCTGTCTTCTGAAACTAGCAGGGCCGGGTGAGCTGTGGCAGGGTCAAGAGTCACCTCCACTTTTAAAGAATAGAAATAAAAGACTAGGTTGCATATCCACAAGAAAAGGCGAAGTGCGACTGCATGGCTGCTACAGTAACTGGCAGTCCTAGGTGGTTACTAATGGTGCAGCAATTACATTTTAGTGCCTCCAATTTTAACTTTTTAACGTTCTTTGAGGGAACCTGGTCCTATTCACCGCCAATGTGAACAATTACAATTATGGACAGAATTACAATTATGGACTTCCAACACATTTTCAAATATTTACGTAGTATTCTAAATAAAAATTAATTTGGAACAGAAACATAACTTTAATTGCTAACATAATCTGCCTGAGAGCAGTGAGGCAGGGGCTTTAGCATGCACAGATATTGCAGATTTTACTAGAAATCTGCATAATATTATCAATAAAACCTCAGAAATTTGGATCGGGTTTCTGCAGATAGAAAGAAATTGTGAAGGAAGCACATTTAATCAATAAAATATATATCATATAGAATAGATATTTTTTGTACTTATTGATTAAATGCGCTTTGCAAGTACAATGGCAATTATGTATTATGTATAACTCTTGTGGAAGAGTGGAACCTGTTATAGCTGCAAAGTTAGGCCCGACTGCATATTCAAGTCTATGTGTTTGAATTTAATGTCTTCAAAATCCTTGTTGATATAATGGTCAGGCATCCCAATACTTTTATTAAAAAAAAGTAAAATTCCCACTTGTGGGACTAATAAAGGTTTATCTTATCTTACTTTTGCCCAAATAATGTATATTCCAGCCTCTTTCCATTCAACTAAGTATGTGCTCAAAACACCAGGTGCAAAATTAAAACATTCCACAGTCAGTATCTAATTTACTAAAACAATATGAATACTTTCAATGTGCCCCATCCTGCAAAACCTTATGTTCAAAATTCCCATTTGCACAGCTCAAAATGACAACAGAAATGGCATACCTGCAGCGTGGCATATCCAGTTCCACACTGACAAAAGACACAAAAAGCAGTTTTACAATATTAAACAAGACCCGCACTGGTATTGAGCACAAAATTAAAAAGCTAAAAAAAAGAAACAAACTGAGACATGGTCTGTGATTAGTCACTTACCCGTGTGTGGAATATAACAAGTGGCAGCTGGCAATAGAGAGAAAAAAAAAGGACATCATGAATATCATGAATTTATGTTGCCTTCAATATCCTAAAACATCCTATAACCTATCTGACATTGCATTTTAAATGTTTGTAGTGGTCTGTCATAAGTATTTACCAGTCATAACTTTACCAGACGTAACTGTGCACTTTGAGCCTACGTTGCCAATATTTATGAGCCTCCATTATTAATGATTTTTACTTGATATTTAATGAGAAACATTCATTCTATGGGACCAGACATCATAGTATAAAAAAGAAGGAAGAGAGCACCAATAGTAGCAGACCACTAAAGTGTGTAAAGTGACCTTCTGTCATATGTGAACACACCACAGCAGACAGTGTGAACTTTCTCTGTATTAAATATAGAATATAAATATAGAAATAAAGAATATAGCTCATCAAAATGTAAACAGAAATTGTGCCCATAACATTAAATTGTAACCAAAATAAATAGTACAGGCCTTGACTGCATCTTCAATGAATATGGTCAGTCTTCAAAAACAATACATTCTGCAGTGCTAGGATATACAAAATAAAATCTCTAATGTAAGATAACACCATTAGACACAGGGCACTTCCTGAAACGTTACAAAGATTAGTCAACATTCAGCATTTCGGACTTTTGAATATGAACACCAGGTGAACAACATGCTCTGGTTTGAGAGTGGACCTTTCTGCAGTGACCACATCTCTGGCAGTGGGGGAAACCTTTTTTTGTGTGACATGCATGTGTCCAATTCATGCTTCCCAGAAAATCCAAAATGTGTCCGGACATCAGCTTTTAAAATGTTGGGAGCGTTTTTAACCTCTTGGTCTCCCTTCGCCATTTTTGTCTGGTGCGTTTGGGTGAGTAATGTGAGTTGAGAGTTACCGCTCCCCGAGCAGCGCTGTACTCAGATCAGGCAGCCACACTAACAGGACTACTTTTTAACTAGATTCTTAAAGCCAACACCAGAAAATCTAGCAATGTCGTTATGATATAACGTCTGCACGTCTGCATCACGACGCATTGATTATGTGAATAATTTCAACACCCCTACAGACATTCCAATACTTGCCCATATAGTATATCTAACCTGTAGCGTTCTGAACCAGGCAGTGGTTCTTCACACAGACAGTTTAGTAATCTAAAACACAACATCTCTCACCAGTGTTCTGGTTCTTCTGCTTTTGAACCAGCCACAGCCTCGGAACAAGCTCCTGCCAATCAGAGTTAAAAGGTATGAAAGATACATTCTAATGAATCAGGAAGAGAAGACTAAGCACTGCATTTAACAAGAATTCTGTAGGAGTGTGTGACCTTATCCAGATGCTCTCCCAGTACCACCCATATGAGCAGCTCCATGGCAGCCTGCAGGTGGTGCAGCCGGCCCTTCTTCCACTGCAGCTCCAGATCATCCAGCATCAACAACACAGGCTCACCCGGCCAGATACCATGCTGAGGAGAGAGAGAGAGAGACAGGGAGTGCGGCAGAGAGAGAGAGAGAGAGAGAAGGAGAGTAATTCGATCATGCAAATTTTAGAACCTCCAAATATGTTTTTAGGTACACATTTATAAAAGTTCATACATATTAATACTTCCCATTATTTATGGGTATAGTCTGAAAATGCATGTTTTAGTGATGTATACTGGTACCAATGCATCTAATGCAGTGCTGGCAACAAAATTTGTGTGAAGAAAAGTGTGGCTATAGCACCCTGAGAGAAGGACAGTAGAGTTCCGGCAAAAGTAAAAATGATCACAACATTCTCTTATTCCTTCTTCCTGCAGAAATGAGACTGTCAGACCTCAAATTCATTATGGAGAGATAAACTGGGGGATTGGAACTTTTTGGGATTCCTCCTGATTAATAAAGAGTGAGCCTTCAAAGTGAAAGGTGCTCAACAGTGTAGATAACAGTCTGAAAATGTTTAAGTCTCTGCAGAGGAGGGGTGTGTTTCTGTAAAGCCACGGAGCTCCAGAGTTGCACAAGTGTCGAAGTGCTGGCTCTATCATTAGGAGATTGGAAGTTCCTGGTAGTGCAACAGCCCACCATACCTGGAAGTCAGAGGAAGCATAATTGGCTTTGCTCTCTAAGTGGGTGGGATGGCCATCCCTCTTCACCATTACTCAAAAATCATGGCCAGAGTCGGTAGTTAGCACTCTCCTCCAAGCATGTTGAAGCTACTGATGTGTTAGAAAAAAATAACTCCATGCCTTCCTTACTTTTGCTTTAACCTCTGACTTTTCTTTGACACGAGTTGTTAATATGTTAACTAAGCTGGCAGTAACTTGGTTGAATAGCAGATGTGAATTTAAGTTTAGCTTTTCAGGTCACAGAACAGATGTGGACCACTTGAGCACTGATATAAGAGCGTCTGCTAAATGCCGTAAATGTAAATGTACTCTAACAGTGCTGGTGGAATCACTAGTGGGCAGGTAAAAAAACAACAACAAATGTAAAGCCAAAAGTGTGCTAAGGAATTATACATTTTAATAAGGTCTGCATGGAAAACCTTCAGAACAGTTTCATCCCTTAAAACTGAAAATTCACCTCATTAACAATACATTGACTCCTTGAAGCATTAACTGATTATAGTTTTTAATCTTGAAATATGACCACATAGATCAAATATGAGTATAAAATAGGAACATATTAGACGTATTAGTCAGTAATTTCTATAAATTATTGAAAAATCATTGCAGGCAAGTGACGCAGTTTAGAAGAAACATGTGGGCCTCTTATATGAACTGTTAGGGATTAATGGGTGAAGAGTAAAGGCTGGTTTAGACAGAGAAGCCACATATATTAGATAACAGATATCACCAATTTTCTTTTAAATTGCTATTATATTTAATATCTATGTATTGTAGGACTCAAGGTGTGAAATCACAACACGAAATTACAATAGTAAACATAGTTCAGTACGATGCAGTATAATCTTGCAGAGGACATGGTGTGTGTGTGTGTGTGTGTGTGTGTGTGTGTGTGTGGTTTCTCTTATGGAAAAGTGGGTCAAGAAGGTCATCCCCTGTTCTGAACAAAGCAGCGCAAGAGGATCATAACAAAGTTAATAACTTAATCGGGTACAGGGATTGGGCGGGGGGGCTTTGGAAACTGAGGCAGTGATGAATGGTGGCTGATAAATCAAAGCGGTTACTACAGTTACCTTCCAAAATCTTTCTCCATTTCAATGTTTATGACTGATAAGCAGAAGAACTATACAAATAAATATGAATGTTTGTTTTGTCTTTATACTCAATATCCTGCATTGACTTGCTAATGTGATTTCTGACACTGTATTACACACTACAAACACAAAAAAGCAGGATGGCTGCTACAGATTTTGGCTGTGTGATGTACACTATATGAAGGAGAATCTTAATGCTTCAGCATACCAAGACATTTTGAACAACGCCATTCTTCCAACTTTGTGGACACAGTTTGGGGAAGAACCTTTTCTATTCCAGCATGACTGTGTCCCAGAGCACAAAGCAAGCTCCATAAAGACATGGCTGGAGGGGTTTGAGGTGGAACACTTGACTGGTCCACACAGACCCCTGAGCTCAACCCCAACCAACGCCTTTGGGATGAACTGGAACGGAGATTGCAAGCCAGACCTTCTCGTCCAACATCAGTGTCTGCCCCAATATTTTTGTCCATATAATGTTAGCATTAGGGTCAGCCATTTTCAGCTAAACTGTGTCATGTTTCATGTTCTTTTCCTCACCTGAAGCTCGTTCTTGCCCTCTTTATTCTTGATCCAGATCTTGCCTTGAGTCTGCGGGTCGATGAGGAGAGGGAACCTGGCAGCTTTTGTCACTATTATCCCATTCTGGATGGACAGGTCATCGTTAGGCAGTCCCTGGAGGTTCCATTCGCTTACCGTCGGAGCGTCAATCAACATTTCGGTCAGATTGAGATTGTTCCCGAATGGAATGCACCGGGCCTTCATTTCCCTCTGCCAGTCATTCAGCAGGAGGTTACGGAACTCCTGGTTGAAGGGGCCGGAATACGACAGAAAGGCAGTGGCAAGCAGAACGTCTCCTGTTGAAGTCATACATTACAAATGGTCAAAAAAAAGAAAATGTAAGTGAATGTAAGTATAATGAGTATATATGAAGTTCAAATGAGACAAAATTTTAAATCTTTGAACATGAGACGTGCAAAAAGTCAAAACATCTTTATATATATATATATATAATTCTTTTTTTTTTTTGAAAGAACAGTTGTCTATACAAATGAAGCAATAGCCAAAATTCAAGCTTCTATGGGGCTTCTACTGTTTTTGGACAAAAGTACATTGCAAAGTTAACTGCAAGTGTGTGTTGATTTACTAACTGTTAGCTGCATTAGACTGAAAGCCACTGCGCAAAACAGTAAATACCACACGTCTTTGCTATTCAGCTGTATGTGGACTAAGGGATAACTGACTTTTCACTCACCCTTTTCTTCAACACAAAAGTTGACCCACTCTGAATGACTGACTGATTTAGATTCAGAACGTATACATATTATAAATATAGCTGCGTGCTTCTGAGTGTGTTAGGAGCTCAGGCGGGTGCCATACTTAACAAATTCCAGTTGGGCTTTACCTATAACTTTGTATTAAAGGTTATTCAAAGGTTTTTATAAATCAAAATAAAAATGAGCATGTTGGGGATGTCATCAGTAAATATTCTGACACTGTGTATCATCATATGTTCTATTTCTAATGCGGCGGTGGACCAACTGCCAGCAAGCGCTTCTCAGTGTGCGCTGTCCAAGGTGCTGAAGAGGACGACGCCAGCCTCTGGTGAGACTACACGCCCCTTCAGTACCTTTGTTTTGGACCGATGAGGAGCATGTGGAAGAGTGAGGGGCGTGACCAGCAGCTATATATATGCGCCATATTTAAAGAGCCGGCAGAGAGAAGGAAGGGACACAGAGTCACAGAGATCCCCGCTCACACCAGAGCTTAATCTCTTCTCGCACTCCTTATCCCACAGGTTCAAGCCCTGAGGCCTCACCCCAGTCCAGACCTGGATGCCGGCAGACTCCGTGGCCACCTCACGTACCCAGAGCACAGCTGAGCCCTCACCGACCTTCACCGCACCCCCTCCCTGCACAGTAATCCAATAAACCCGCACCACTCCCTCACTTGGGTGGTTGGCAACCTAGGTAGTACTGTACTATAGAATATTTATTACAAATGCCATAAAGATTTGAGAAATGGATCAGGAACCTGGAATTTTAAGTAATTGTCAATTATTGGCAAATCCCAACCAGTACAAACTGTATCCAGCAGCAGTCACAGTACAGCTTCAGATAAACTTGGAACTGAAGGTCTACTGTGACTACTGCTGGATACCATATTTTGTTAGTCATCTCTTTGATAACTTGCTACAGTTGACAAAGGAATGGTGAGAACTGTGGAATGGAGAGCGCACCAACAAGTCTCTTGGTCTGAGCAGCAAACTCCTTGCTTTGCTCTGTCCAGCGAGCCTTTTCTCCAGCTAGACCACTGATTAGGCTGGACGCTGTCTGCATCTTGTGTCTGCAACGCTCTGCATCTTCCAACAGCATCTAAAAGAGTGTGGAAAAAAGACAACAGGAAAGACAGAGAATGATTACAAAAAGGCATATGTTTTAGAAGTTGCTGCACATTATTTCTATCATAAGCACTCAGGGTGATCAATTCTGCAACTTTATTAATTGCAGCGTGATTCAATTTCAAATTTGCCGTTTGCTCAGACACTAAAATCAACTTCTGTCCCCTGCAGTACAAACACACTTAATTTAAATCAACACAGAGAGACCAATCAGTCAGCGGCCGTTAATCACACAATTATCAGCTAATGAATATGATGGTAATACAGCTGATTATGCTTTGTGAATGGGAACATTTGAGAATGCTTGGCTCTATTTTTAGCCCTTGTCTAATTTGTGAAAGAACATACAGTGAGGATGGAGTGAGTCATTAACAAGATGAGTCTGGAACCGTTTACAAGATTACGGATCACGTTCATTTTTATGCAAAAATGCAAATAAACGCTTTAGCACACATCACAGGCACCCTATTAGAGCTGCCTCACTTTGTCACAAAAAGTTTGTACGTTTTGAATATTCAGAATCCAGAGCAAGGCGCATAAAATTTAAAGGCTATTTAATTACAGGTTTTAAAAAATGGTTCCTCTTCAGTGTTCAGGTAAAAGGATAATTCCACTGATTTTTTTTAAACATTCTCCATAATTAAACGTTTAGATGTAAACAAAGTCATTCAGAGTAGTTTAAAGTGAAATGTGCCATTATAGAGCAATCTGCTGACGTAGAATTATTGTGGCGCCTTTAAAAGCTTCCACACAAAGTTATCACATGAGATGGTTATGAATATGCTGCTTGATGCCTGAAACATTGTTTCACGACAGTTTTGTGATGAGCGTTTGTCTTAAATGTATTAAAATCAGTTCATGGCGGAGAGGTATGTACAGGAAAAACAGTCCCCAAAGAGAACTTAGTTGTTCAGATTTACTACCATTTAAGTGTTTTTAGCATCAGGAGACACATTCAGGTACACTATCATTATTGATGTTAAGTAAAATGGCTATACTAGTGTTGCAGACATAGAGACTGGTACCTTTCAAAGAAATGTACATAAGTTTTTCTATAGTCAGATCAAACCAATCTGTGTCCATCTCAACAACCGAATTATGTTAAAAAAACAGTGCCTAGCATTAACTGTACAATTGCATTTTGGAAATGTACCTGTTTTTCAGCCATTGCCTTCTCATACTCAGCCTGCACCACATCCAGCTCTGCCTGTTTGTCATCCAGCTCAGCCTGGGCCTTCTGCAGGTCAACGTTTGCGATGGCCAGTCTGTTCTCCTGTACTGCTAGATTAGCCTGAGGGGGAGAGAGAGAGGAAGAGGAAGTCATCTAAAATTAAAGAGCTCCTAGGGAGCCCAAATCATCCAAAATTAAGCATCTTCTTGGGAAACACTCCACAGCACTCCGACAGTAAGTGGCCACTGAAACAGAAATCAATTTTCCTTTATGTGCTGTGTGCCAACCCTAAGGGTCTTTATCAGGAGAATTACTAATGGCCAAGCCAAAGGACATGACAACTCACTATAAAGGTGTAGAATTACAGACTGTGGACCATTTGTTGTCTGGCACAGTTTGTCAGCCTACCTCTACCTCATTCATTGCTGGTTTCTAAACACAAGACTATTTACCCTATATTATTTGGGTCTCAGCATGGATATGTGTGTGGTTAAGGTACAAAGGTACCATGTCACTGCTGGGTTGAGAGTGGCCCACCACTTAAAAACATCCAGCCAAGAGCAGCTCTGTGGTTAGAAACTGACCAAAGTCTCTCTACATCAGCAGGGCGGAGCTGTAAGGTAGGAGTTTCAAATAAAGCTGTGGGTGCTCTGCGGGAACTGTGATTCTAGCACCTTGGACAGCACCAGCTCCCAGCACCAGATAGTAAAAAAAGTAAAATGGCCAGTGTGAACAGTATGACATTGTTTCTCTGTGTTGAACCCATTCACCAAGTGAAGCAGTGGACAGCCGGAAACACAGCGCCCGGGGAGCAGTGTGTGGGGCGGTACTTTACTCAAGGGTACTGATACCACTGGCAGTCCTGGGATTCGAACCTACAACCTTCTGATCGCAGGGGCAACTACCTAATCACTAGGCCAGCAGCTGTCCCTATTCAATCTGTATTACAGCTGCTATGTATCACCACTAAACCTGACACAGAAAAGCAAAAGAGGCCACTATTTTCTCACCTTCAATGGCAGCACTTCCTTATTGATGGAGAAGAAGGAGGCCATGGCTTTGGTCCAGGAGCAGAGTCCCGACACATTGCCACACACCCGCTTGGCCGTCTCAATGTTGTAGTCTGGCATATCGAAGTATGGGTAGAGAAGCTCCACCACCTCCTCATTGATGGTGTCTTTGGGGAATTGCTGGAGAAAGGGAAAGGCAGCCACAGCAGAGAGTCTAGAGTCAGACAAGCGAAAGAGAAATAGGGCAGAGAGTTCTCTTCCCATCTCCTTGGAGACGGGCTCTTCACAAGAAGGGGATTTCAGTTCTCAAAGCTCAAGTGGCTGCTCCAAATGCACTGAAAGAATCGGGGCGGCAACTTTATCTAAACTGCTCATCTCAAAAGGTAAACGGCATCCTTTGAAGAGCTCCGATCTGAAAGATGGCACTTGCCTGCAATTCTAAATTGCATTTTTTGTTTTTCTATGCGCTTATCTTACTACCAAAATTCAAATTAGCTCATACCGTGGTTGGCATTAAAAGGCTAAAAACGTCACAACATCATTTTCAGAGGGAAAAGCTCACCATATAATTGATAAATAGCTTTTTCGAGATATTCTTATATGTGACAGTGGCAGTGTAATGTCCTGCTTCTAACCCAGTGTTTGAATTTTGGACAGTATATAATGTCATGAATAAAGCAAATAAAGATTTAAATAAATCTCCAGAACACAAACTCACCATTCACTTTAGTAGAAACTCTATCTTGCTGTATGCAGTTAGAGACTGTAGTTCATAAACCGATGCCCAATATGTGTTAGCACCTTTCTAACCCTTTCTCAGTGGTCACAGAGCCATCCTAAGATAAATATTATTTAGCAGTGACTATGCTGTGCATGAGTTCAGAATGGTCCCCTACTCAGCAGACCTGTGTTCAGAAATCTATATACAGAAATATTTGTGAGTATACAGTCTATACGAGTCCCAAAAATCTGAGACCATTTGTAAAAATGATTCTATTTTGTATTCTCCTTCAAATTAATACATACAAATGTTTCCATTGTAAAATGTACTATAATGCTGGTCAACAAGTGGAGTGAAATTTAGAATCTTTGAAATATTTATATGCATTTCTGAATTTCTCGTGAGCACCTCAAGCTGGCATGGCCTTCACACAAAAGCATCTGATGTGTAGATCAAGTCCGAGAGTGAACACTCCTAATTGAAAATGATCACTAAAACAAAATCTCACCTTTTTTACAAAGGCATTAAGGTGAGCAATGTCACAAATTTGGTTTGGTTTAACTGAGAAACAGTCTCTTAAAAATGTCTTCATTGTTTGGTTGTCATGTTTTTTCTTCCCTGTTGCTTCTTTCAGGTTTTAAATGTACCAGCTTTGATGTATATTTTTTTAGAAGAGATGTCACGTGATTTAAAAAATGTATCAAATTAATTACAAGCTCTCTGATGAATTAATCTATATTTATCGCACACATTTTTGCTGTAAAAGTATTCAAAAATTCAAACAAATTTCGGCATATGAATGAATGAAAAATCAATATTACATAACTGTTTCTGCACTGTTCATGTGCAGTAAAGGACACAGCAATAAAAAATATGACCTAATATGCTGAAGGGAAAAAATGCTTCAGCAAGAACAATGATAGAACTAAGTCCATCTATAAAGTGCAGTTTAAGACAATGTACATACAAGCACAGGGTGTTCTAATGAATTATGCTTCTTTGCCGAAAAATGCTATCTTTAAGTTTATATAGTTCATACAGTTTGTAGTCAGTTTATAACTCTGATAATGATGAAAACAGGCAAATACTATGCATAATCAGAGAAAAATATATTTTATCCAAAAAAAAAAATCAATTCATGCTACCCTATCGAAAAATGCTACCTTGAAGTTTATACAATTTATATAGTCTGTTTAGGACTGATAATGATGAGAAATAGGCAAATAATACGCATAATCCGAGAAAAAGATATTTATTTAAATGAGAAGAGCCATGATAGATAGATTGATAGATCTTTAAAATTGCATAGAGCCAGTTTATACAGTCAGGTTCTAACACTGAGAAATGCTGCCATGAAGCAGGGTGTCCTGATAATTCATGGAAAGTTAAAGTCACATGGTGCGAATATTCAGCGTTCATTTTTTTAACGCATGATTTGTTCTGTGATTAATTGCTTGAAATGAAGGTGTTTTTATACATTCAAACATTTCAGTTCAGACCTTTGGACATTACGGTACATACACAGGCAGTGGTTGAAGGTATAAGGTTTATGACTAATCGGACAGTAGTCAGAGGACTGTTTTCAGGGCATATACTTATATGCTCAAAGTGTACTCAAGCACCTTTTTACTAATAGGTGCTTAAGGAGTATACGAAAGTTAAGGGTACCTGAAGACTGCCAAGGAAATTCCCAGCAGTCATGAGTTTGAGTGACTCCTGCCAGGAGGGTGTGGTGCAATTCCTTTCGGGGTCGATCTTCACCGAGTTTAGCTTGCGCTGGAAGAGCAGCAGCACGCAGTCCATGATCCGCATGATGAGGTGAGGGGGCCTGCCCAGCGTACGCACTGTGGCGATGTCTGAGGGCTTGATCGTCTAGAGGAAGAACGAGAGAGAGACAAAGACTGAGAGTGACAGAAGAAAAGCCAGACAGTTATTGTTTACAAGTAAGCTAACATGAGACCAGGGAAGACACAGCTGATCTGTTAAAGACAGCAGCATCAAGCCTGGCAGGTCATTTTGAGCCTGAATCCATTACTGGGTGGAGACCTTTGCGGATTAGCTTTGTAGATGACGCTGGAAAGACATGCTGTGGCATTCAGATGGTGCTTTATCACACCTCCCTCTTGGGGAAAGGGCTTACACAGGGTTAACGGGTCACGACTGATATTGATGTTCTATCTTCCAACAGCTGTGTGGAAGATTGCCTTGATTAAACACAGAATTGCTGCATTTGCTGGTTCACAGGGCAGGAAAGAAAATCAAGATGCTACACTTTAGCTGCAGGGATGAATGAAATACTACAGAATGCGAACTGGCGTTTTATATACTGGGCCTTAAATGGCAGAAAGCAGAAAATAAGTTTGAGATATGTCATGTCTTACAAAATCAAGAGTATTAATATCTGACTGGTGCTAAACACAGCAATAAGAAACGTTTGTTTATTTGAGTTTGAGCTCATCAGTTACTAGGTATCAACTGTTTGGAAGCAAGATAGTTAATCAGCTAATCTGGCCATTTTAGGTGTGTTTTAATAGTTAAAATTGTTAATTGTGTTACAATCCTATAGGTGGGTGAGTATATGAATGTATTGTGTTCTCTCTCTCCTCTGTTTGTTATAATAGGAGTCTAGAGAGTTCTGATTGGTCGATGTAAGTGTGACATGCTTTGTTTATCAGTTTCTTTTCTCTGGGTCTGTTATATGCAGGTAGGGTTATTTATCATACATTTCTTTTCACACAACATAACTTGTTTGATTTTGAGTTAGATTGGGCATTCGTTCTCCCCTGAAGTCAGTCTTTTTTTCCCCATTTTATTTTCTCACCTGTGAACAGCTAGTTTCAGAACCTTCTTCCTATTTCTGTTATGTCTTATTGCTTTGCATTAATGCCTATTTAATATGACACACTGAAACCAATGAATGTTAAGGCTTGCCATTATGTACAGGATTGCAGTGTCCTGCTCTGGCAGTTGGGTTCCTCTATGGTACAGTTTCTTTGGTTGAAATACCAATTGCAACTGGTTAATCATCAGCTAAACTTTTAAGATCATAACAGGCCTAGTTGAGATGATTTTGATGTAGAAGCAATCATCAGTACTTGATCTCAGTATCAGACATCAGAGCCAATACCAAATAGTATCTAATGAATAGTAGTGGTAGTCTTCTTGTTGTATAGAGTATAACCTTGATGAGGAGTGCACTGGACAAAAATGAGTTGCACACATTGTTTTTTTACTAATACTTGGTTCTGCATCCTTTTGCTTTAAAAACCAACTTTCATGTAAAATGGCCACTGACTGGAGGCACATAGCACTTGTTTTTCCTGCATTGAGAATTGGGATTGACATCTGGTCATTTCACTGGTTTGAGTGTAAGAGTGTTTCATCATGTATCAGTACAGGGCATTTCTAGGCATAGGGAACCTAGATTGTCACCAATTGGGTGTCGATAGGGAGCAACAAGCCGACCCCCAACCGCCCTCACAACAATTTTCTCAACCACCATCCCAGTGGCAGGAACTGCTACTGGTGTCAGTGTTGGAATAGGCTTGCACATGAAGTACAAAGTGAATGAAAGTGGCCTTACCTTTTTAGACAAGCATTTGGGTAGCTTTAATTAACACTTTATCTTTATGTTTCATTTCATATTATGCATTTTACAACTTCTATGGAATATTACTGCGCAGCTTTTTGCGATGTCTAGCTGCGAAATATACATATGCTCTGTACATAAACTTTACTTACTAATTTACCCACTAAAATATACAGGAACCATCAGAAGAGAGTGGTGTAATCCTTATCTGCAAGCGGATGGGCAACCAAGTATTAGAAAACCAAAGGCGCCTGTGACTCCAATGCTTTCGTTTAAATGAGGTGCTACCAAAAAGCGGTAATGCAACTAACCGCTAATGAATGTTGCCCCTCGTGCATGAATTAAAAGCAGTGCTGGGTGGGAAATGTGTGCCTTGAGAGTGATGAGAGCAGAGAGGTGAGCATTAATTTAAAGGAACACTTCATCAAAAGGTGCAAATGAAGACTAGTGTGAACCAGTTAGCATGATGTCATTTCATAACACAAACCGGTCCACAACTGGTTTCGTCTAATTAGTAATGTTAGTACAATGGGGACGGCACACAACCGTAAGCGAAAGAGCCCAAGGAACCTGAGGGCAATCGTGATGTTTATGCAGAAGATGGGTCAGGAGGGAATGCAGGGGAATTTATAGGAAGGAGGAGACTGTGTAAAGTGGAGAGGGCCACAGTGAGGTGTGTATGTGTGTGTGAGGGTGTGATATAGGGGAACAGGAGGTTGAGCGGTAGTGGAGATGAAGAATGATGGGGGAGAGTGGAAGTGCACTGTGCCTCTGGGGATTTTATGGAGGTGAGGTTGTGTGTGTATGAGTGTGTGTGTGTGTGTGTGTGTGTGTGTGTGTGTGTGAGAGAAGAGGGCTGCTGTCAGCCCCCCTGCTCAGTGTGAACCCCCTGCAGCGGCTCTGCCATCAGCACCTCTATTTTTACACCCTCCCAGGCAGCCTGTAATTATACTGGAGCTGCAGGCACCATAGTGCCCTAAAAAACATCTGAAAACATCACGCACACACACTGTCTCCAAAACACACACGCACAAATACACACTCACAGCAGTCGCTAACACTAGCTTCCTTTCTTTTCTGAATTCTGCTCCTCTTTCCTCATTTTACCTTCTTTACCCCTTCCGTTTTCATCTTTACAGATTTTTACTCAGAGAATCGGCCAAATGCCTGACAATCTTCGGGTGCCCAGTCTGAATCAAACCTGCAGCGCGGCCTCGGCCTCCTCCAGCGCTGGCCTGGCAGCCTCCAGCTTCTCCTTGGCGATGGCCTTGTCGGCTGAGATGTTGTCGACGATGGCCTGGGCCTTGTCCTTGACCTTCTGCACCTCAACTTTGACTTTTTCAGCCGCTTGTGCTTTCACTGTGACCTCTTTCAGCACCTGTCACAAATACAGAAAGGACAGAAAGTGGTTCAGGGATTGTTTTGTGTGCAGGTAAAGCCCGTAGGCTTATACACTCCACGTCAGACAGTAAGTGAGAGCTCATGAATGTATCATCCTGACATCTAAACATCAACAGTATTGATGTTTAGTTAGCCTGCAGCAGCCCTATGCCTGTGGCGCCAAACTCAAGGCTCCTGCTCGTCACAGAGCCAAGGCTGCTAAAAGCACACATACATACAGAAACAGATTCATGTTAATGTTACTACAAACATTAGAACTACGCTCTTCCACTCACTGGTCACTTAATGAGGTCCAGCTACCTTATAGGTGCACCACACAGAGGGACTGTCAGTAATAATGATTATTTTGATAATTAATCATGATTCATCTAATCAAAAATGATTATCACAAGGATTTTCAACATAATAAACATAATTTCTAACTGCAAACCAACACATATGTATAGGACGTCCTGGTATTACTTCAACAACCTTTTTTCGGATAGCTCATCTTCTAGCTAATGTACGGAATGCAAAGCATGGCTTTACAATTACCTGTGCAAACCGAGTTTGCCATTCGGTTTTCAAAGTGATGACAAAGCTAATTAAGTGAAATTAACTGAAATGCGGATTGTAACTCACTCATTTTTAACACATTTACATTATTTAGCTGACGCTTTTATCCAAAGTGACTTCCATTCCCTAACCACAGGGAACAGTCTTCCTGGAGCAACTTGGGGTTAAGGGTCTTGCTCAGGAACCCAGTGGTGGTGCTGAAGGTAGGATTCCATCCTATGACCTCTTGGTCCAGAGGTGAGTATCCTGCCCACTAAACTGTGACAGCCCTGCTATCCAGAAACAGACGGTACAAAAACAGACTGTAGCAACACACCACTGGTCAGTTTCTGACCACAGGACCACTACTGACCTGTTTTTATGTGGGTTGTGGACTATTCTCAGCACAGTTGTGGCACTTATATGGTAGTGTGTGTGGTACTGAGTTTCACTGCTAGGCTGAGTGTGGTTCCCACCCAAAACTATCCAGCCAAGAACAGGTCAGAAAATGTATACTAAGCAACCTTTATTATTATTTGTAGTGGTGTTCATGGCAGACGTTACTTTTCAAAAATGTATTTGCAGGCAGAGGATACTGCACCCAGGCCTAGGCAGCAAGGGTTCCTGCTTATTGTGATTATGAAGGGCTTTTGTGATGTAATACCTGATAATGTACAGTGCATTATATCAGAACATCCATTCGCCTTGCTCTCCAGCCACACCGGCTTACAGAAATAGAGGCAGGGAGTAAACCCCCCCCCTAATGTGAATGGAGTGGAGTGCAGGCTGCACAAAAGGTGGGGGGGGGGGGGGGGCAGTGGTGCAGGTCTAATGGACCGGAGTGAATGCTTTTCTGCCTCTGCTGGCGGCCACTGAGATTTTAACTATTAGACGGTGGCACTCTGCCATTACAAGTTCCAAATGAAATGACGTTCTGCTGCTTAGAGGCGCAGCAGCCGGCTCTCGGCCAGAGAGCTGAAGAACTGAAGCGTGCTTGAACTAATATATTTGTTGGAAATCATTAGCCAATTGAAAAGGAACAGTGGTCTTTTTTCCACCATCCATGATCGATTTGACATTTGGCAGTGGGGAGGAAAAAAGTAGAGGCAAATTATGTCTCTTTACTTTGGTGGAGAATACGGAGGGCTGTTTCTGAAACTAGGCACTGCTGGGTAAAATGCCTTGTTTCTGTGGGGTGAATCAACCCCAATCAACCCCCTCTAGCCACCTCTACACAACACACACACACACACACGCACACACACACATGCACATACACACCATGTCTGCCTTCTCATTGGCAATCTTCAGCTCTTTCTCCTTCACCTCCAGCTCTTTGCTGAGAGCAGCGACCGACTCAGAGGCTTCTTTCAGTTTCTGGAGGCCTGTATTCATCCTGCCATGCAGAGACACATGATTATGAAGCCTTTGAGCAGTGTTCCAGAACAGTGTCTTCTTTTCCAAGAAATGAGTAAGACAGAAAATGATGGAGTACAAATCAGGACCAATTCCCCATCTAGCCTTTCTTGCGTTGTGCTTAATATGATTCAATTGCTTCAGATGCTCAAACTGCTATTGTTAAATTGCCTACCAACTTAACTACTACATTTAACTCTGCTGGAGTTCATTTACCAGCTGCGATGTTACTCTGTAGTTACTAATTGAGTAAGGGATCATTTATCCCTAATGGTACAAATACATTTCACACTGTGGGAGGCATACCATTAAGCTTGGCATTCAGGATAAATTATATCCTGAATTATACTAGAGAATAATACTAGAGACATCTAGAGAAACTGTCCCCAAATGTAAACACTATCATGTGTATTTAGGGTGAATTAGACTGGAATTAGATCAAGGCAGTATAATATGGACAAACAACACATTGGAATTGTATTGCTAATTATATTGCTACACCTTCCAATACACTAAAAACTAATGAAGGGTCAGCCTAAATTATATTATTTGAATGAATAGTAATACAGGATACTGACTTTCTCTTAAACAAAAAGAGCTGAGCGCTCGTTGTTCATTGGACTTAAAACCCAAATTTGACCAACACAAAACCATCCTATTACTCAAAACACTTATCATGACCAATTCCGCTATAAGGTGAGATAAACGCAGCATAACATTGAGACGCTTTCATATTTCATCTTCTGAAGAATTACTATTGTGAAGACCAGTATACCGATTGGCCAGGGTTTGGACTTCCAAACGCTTTTCCTTGTAGATGGACTTGTAGCCCTGGATGAATGAGAGGTAGGACTTGGGGGTGACGTGGGTCGAGCGGCGATATCTCAGGAAGTAGTCAACACACTTCTCCGCTACGCCGTCCTGGAACGAGCCCATGCACTGCACCACCTCGCCTTTGACTTGGGGGGAGCAGTCAATGTCATAGGTGGACAAGAAATGCTCTGAAACTGTAGCGAAAAAGAGACAAAACAGCAAGAAAAAAGGAATAAAAGTCACACTTATTTTATCCAGCAATCAGGCCAACGTCACACTTGTTACAGCTAAACTGATTGTGGTAGTTTTCATAATTGTCTTCCAATAGGTTGGGCTAAATTGATGTTCACAGCCTGGATAAATGAATGTTCCCATTTGGCCACTTCAAAGACGCGCCTGGTGACAAATGAAAAACCATTTGCTTGTAATAAAGAGTGTATCAAAGAAAGCTGGTGAATGGAGATTAATCAGTGATTGCTTAGCTCCAGTTAAACCCTTTCAAACCTACAGCCTGTGCTGTTTAGGGGCAGATAGCATGGCGCGGATTGGACGCACTTCTTATAGCGGCTTGAGCACAGCATGGTATTGATGGAATCTTAAATGAAGTGCTTCAGTTTTTCATTCAAAATGTCTTAAGGTATCCTTACTAATTAGCTACAGGCAACTGAGGATGAACAGTCATTTTGGGGATTTGCGTTCATGTTGGCATTTTAAAGTATTTTGGCGTTTCCATGAAATACTTTGAAAAAGGAATGAACCTAACATCTAATATGTAATGATCCAACTTAGAGAACATGCTTTTCCTTTAGTCTCTAAACTGAATTGGGTTTATAAAAGTAGGAAAAAACATAAAAGCATATCAAATACATGTGTGAACCTTGGTAAGATTTAATTAGTTGTCATCAATCTGGCTCTGAACTAAAAGCGAACCATTTTTTTCCATCTCAGTGTGCCCCAGAGGAAATACAGGCAACATTCACTTGGTGGATATTTGAAATGGTGGGTGCAGAAATCAAAGATGAAACCTTTACAGAGGTCAAGGCCCTTGGGATGGACATTAATGCTGCTATTTTTTTTTTTGATCAGAGGAGAGCTAGAGAGTGTAGACGAATGAAAAAGAGCAACTGTCTGTTTTGAAGGCTTTCCTCAAAGTTCTGAAAGGAGATGATTTTGCCCTTTGCTTGCGCTGGTTCAGCAAGTGCTTGATTTACGAACTTGGCAACTGATAGGGGCCAAAACGGTCGGTACAAATGTTAGCTATTAATGTGGTGCCAGATAGAATCGATGAAACACAATAGAAGTGAAAGCGTTTACCAAGCTGGAGGAACTCCAGAAAACCAGAGGGAGACCCAATAAACCCCACACAACTGCCTGATTCAAAGATAATATGGGTTTATAAGGAGGCAATAATCCACATCATAATCAACATGGGTGGTTTAATGTAGGTGCAGCTGGTGCAGACCTGCAATAAGGGCGTCTTTGGGCCAGCGGCTGAACCAGTCCATGGTGCACCCTGAGATGAGGGCGGGGAACTTCAGGGCGCGGTTTCGGAACTTCTCTCCCACCGGTGAGAAGCACAGCACAACATGCAGGTTCTGCCTTACCCTGTTCATGAAGTACTCGTGGAGGTTCTCATTGGAAGGAGGTCGTCTGGGAAATTCGCGCTTCATGATGGGGATGAGGTCACTGAGGATCTCATCAATCTCATCACGAGCAAACAAGCTAGAGACCTGCGGAGGATGCCACAATTTGTCATTCAGTACCCTCATTTTGTACTAGAGCTACAATGCAGCTACACGCCTAATTCATCTGTATACAAGATACAGTTTCAGGAGTGTGATGGCTAACTTTTCAGGGTTCCTTTCACTTCTCCATTTCTAAGTCACAGATTTGTTCATGTTTTAAAAGTTTGATGCAAGACATACAAAGCACAAATGAATATTTTAAAAAATGAAATAAAAAAAAAAAATCCAGCCAATTGTATCAGCAGCTGTTTCTGTTATATGAGCTCTGCATTGTACTTCTGTATCTTTTGATAGAAAGCACTATGCTAGTGTCAGTTTGGGATTATTCAACATCTTGACACATTCTGTGGCATGTGTGTGATGATTTCCATATGGAATTCACATTATGGGTGTAAACTTCCATTACTTGTTCCATTACTGGGCTACAAAAGTCCAAAATGAAAAAAAAAAATCTGTAGCCCTGTAGTTCCAAAAAAAAATCTACATTTCAGTTTCCACATTGCAGATTCACAGCAATTGGGGAGAGGGGAGAGTGGTGTATATTTGATATTTCATCATACTATTCCTTTAAACCCAGCATTTGCTAGACAGACTCACATGAGTGATGACACAATTATTCTTCAATATGCTAAAACATTAGCGGCCCAAAATAGCGCAGTAAGTAATGGCACTTGTCACCAGGCAGAATACAGACGAATTACAACTGAATAAGCTCATGACTAGAACCAAGCGATACATAACACCCATGTCATGATTATGCAGACTCCCCACTGTGTGATAGAATACTGCACAAATCGCTACAAAAACACAGCCGTGATCGAGGAGGATGTCTGGCCACATTCCTGCATGATTCATCTCATTGATCTGCTCGGTTTTTGGATGAAATCTCAGTGGAGGAACATGCGTACCCTGGATTCAGTGACTCCTCCCTGCCACCAGACTCTTCCAGCAGGCGTAAGAGCAAGGGGATGAACAGATGCCCCTGAGTTTCATTAAAATTCTTAAGCAGAAGAAGCACTGGTTTCTCCATTGGGGGCCGCTTTCCCTCCTCAAGTGTTTAACCGTGTGATTAATGGCATAACGATTCTAGCCCAAAGCAGCCGAGGCAGCCTCCTTCTGCTCAACACTAACAGCTGTACAGAGCCGCTACTTCAGAGGAGAAAGGAAGGCAGTTTCAGCAAAAGTTTGATTATTAACCACATAAGTAATGATACTATAATAATCATAGTTAATGGTACTATAATAATCATTATTGATGATGCTATAATGATTATTTCTCGCTCATAGCTCAATAAAACATGCCTAAATTCTGGCTAAATTAAAAAATGTCTTGATTTAGATATTGTATTGTTAAAGTTATTCGTGTGCTTTAACGGTCCTTTACTTTTGGCCATGTTTATGTCATTGTTTGGTAAAAATTCAGAATCAAACTTGTCTATGCAGAATAAAGTTTACATTGAAATGAATTAGGTTTGTGTTTCTGAAACTGGGGGCCTGAAGTGGGTCGCGGAGAAAAGTTGCATCTATGCTTAGTTATATCTCCTACTTTATTCAATCTGGGGCAAGAGTGGGCCAGGGGAGTACGCAGCCAGGGGGGCACAGCGGCACAGTGGCTCTAACCGTCCATAAAGGGGGCTTTAGACTAAAAAAGTTTACTGCACTTCAAACTTAGACCCCATGCTGTGCTGACCATCAATAATGCAACGACAGAAGGTGATTGTCAACTTCTTGCCGCAAAATATCAAAATATCAACCACACACACATTCACACACACACACACACAGCCATTAAAGCGTCACAGCTACAATGTAGAAAAGCATATTTACTAATTATCTGCAGGAATTTTTTGAGGGCTCATGATGAGGTGTAGAACTGATCAGTTGATTCTTTTTTTAGTAACACAGCAATCTAACTCGTTATAATTTAAAAATGGGTAATTAGATTACCGTTACAATTCAAGTAACGTTGCGTTACTCATAAAATCAAGTTCACAGTAACCTGTCAGTGGCAGGCAGAAGTCTGTCTGACAGGCGCACGCGTGACGTCATCTACGGGAGACCTGCGTGGGACACCAGCTCAGACAAAAACAAAGCGAGCATGGACAGTGAGGCAGTACTCGTTCAGTAGCTGGAAATATAGCCATTACTTTAAATTCATCTCGCTTAAAGGCAAGAACATTATGTGAGTTGTCGTAGGTTTGTAACGCTTAATAATAAAGTGTGTTTGAGCTGACTTAAGAGTTTCTCTAGAGGGTCGGGAAGTAACTAGTAATCTAACCAGTCAAAAGTTTGTCATCCAACAAAAAAACAGTCAAAAGTCACCTTCTCATCCAACAGTTTCCTTTGTTTGGCATTTTTCAGATTGAATCAGATTCATGAGGTATGAACATGGAATGGTATTTAATCAACAGGTGTTTCTTGCCTTCTTAATGTGTTTGGGATCATCAGTTGTGATGCTGGGGTTGGTACACAGTTAGTAATCCTATTCCACTACAGTTCTATTATGGCAAGAACCACTGAACCAAGTAAAAAGAAACAACAGTCCATCATTACCTTATTACAAAACATATTCAGGTTTGTTTAACTCTTTTTTGGTTTACTGCATAATTCCATGTGTTCCTTCGTCATTTTGTTTGTTTTCATTATGAATCTATATATACACAAATACATATATAGCAAAATACCTGAGCTATCATCATGTCTGCAAGAAGTCAGTGTGTTCTTGGTGGAAAATGAATGAATTAAAATGGGCTAAATGATTAGAGAATTTTACATTGATTTAAATTGCAGCGAGAGTAACATGAATTAAATATGAAGTGTTAAATTTAGCAGCTACAGATGTATTAATGCTGTAATTAATGCTTGTATATATTGCCCACTTATTTAATCATTGTTATGTTCACGGTGGTTAGAATTGGAACTTAAATTAAAAATTGCGCACAGATATGCATCACTCGATCCTTTTTTGGCATTTCTTGAGAGGAGAGTTTCCATAACAACTCTGAAGATCTATTTTCTGACTGTGTCTCCTGCAGAGTCAGGATCTTTCATTTTGTTCTCCATATCCAACATGCACAATTGCTCCATGCTGGAAATTGCTACATTGCTCATGCTGTCACACTCATGGCTGCCCTTTGAACATAGCTCAGAGACCACACAGAGTTAGATTTGCTTCGCTTTGAGGTCTGGCCTTTATTGGCGTGATTGGTTTTATCGAATAAAGCAAGATTACGGTAGGATTCTCTCAAGCTTCTCCCTTGCTTGCTTCAAGACACCACTTGAAGGTGGAGGATTAGATCAGGAGAGGTGCATGAAATGCAGCCTATTGAGAGTGGCATAACGCTGGAGCCATGTTTGATTCCGAATGCTTCTGTTTGAATAAAATCACCTGCCACAACACTTGTGAGCCGTACTGATGTCCCATAAAGCCTCAGTTTCAGTGATAGTCACTGTGTGAAGTCACAGAGCCTGCACAAGGTGCACTTTTTGTTCTAAAGGAACACTCCAGGCAAGATATTCGACCAATTTGCAGCGCTTATTAGCTCGCACATTCGCTGTGTGAATCTTACAGTACGTCTTTCTATCAGTTTCTCAGTGGTATTGCAATCCCTCTCCTGTGCCACACTCATTCAGAAACCAACATGCAGTCCTTGGCCCCCGCTGACTCCAACGCTGTCAATTTTGCAGTCAATTCCTCAGTCACATCATCCACGTGGCCAAGCAGGCACACCGCAATTATCCAGCCTGGGTGTAGAGAGGCAGGGGAGTAGTCTTAATCAGACAAGCCTGAGGGGGCCCTGGTCAGGCCGGTCACGAGTCATGGAGAAGCTCCACCTCCTTGCGTCTCTTTTTGACTAGATAATGATCTCAGAGCTTTTCCCCTACCTCGAAACTGGCATGGCTAATACGCTTTGACACATACCCAAGGCAGAGATAATGCATGCACCGCCGCACTAATGGAAAACCCAGTCTATGTGGGGTCAGACATGGGCAGAGCATGTTCGAGTTGTCTACAGAGCATGTTAACTGAACTGCAATGTTTGTACATGGAGATCTTAAGGACCTCCAGAGAGTAGAACATTCTGATGCAAGTGTATTGTAAGTCATAACTACATTTCCTACAGTCTTTTTTTCTCTTTAATCACTGCTATGAAACGCTCCACGATATTTTAAGCCTTAACACACACTATATGTAGGAAGTAAATCTTTAATAGACTGTTTGCTGTCTTTTTTTCTCAGATCTTTCATGTTCAATTTTTAGATTTGTTCAGCGTTTACATGGAATGCACCATGGAATTTAAGGCATGATTATCTCACGACTGCATATTCAATACATCTTTTATTCTGCTTCATTTTTCTTCCTTAAACACTTCTATAAAAAGGCCCTACATTTTAGGCCCTACAGTTGTTTGCCGATTCCTCTGGCATGTTTTCCGAATCGTTTATTGCTATGGCTTGTCTTGGTGAGCCCAAAAATGCTCTTAAGTGTCTTCCTCACTGTGCATGGGGCAAAATTGAATTATTTTTTACAATTAATATGGGCATTTTCAGGTGTGTAGCTATTTTATATTTATTATTTTTAATCCAGTTACTCATAGGATGGTTGCAACATTTTAAAGAGCCTTGCCTTACCAAACAGCTTCAGTTCACACAGAAAACATTATATAGGTCTTAGTAGTGGGATACAAAGAGGAAAAAAAAAATAAATAAAAAAGCAATATTGATTTTCAGTGGCTGGGAAACTGCCATGGGATGCTCAATTTTCACCTTCATCTTCCATCTCCTGCCCAGTGTAATCATATCTACTCATCAACAAACTTCAGCCAGCATTGCTGTGATGTGTGAAGAAGGGTGTGTTGTAGGTGGGTTACTGGCATCGTGCAACATATGGGTCCACTCTGATAACATCAAAAATATATTTTAGGTTATTTTAGGTTCTAATTTCAGTTCATTTTTAGGTAACCATCGAGGTAATGTGGGGGAGATGCTGTGGCCATCTTCTGCCTAATTGTCAGTCACTTTTACACACAATTTTCTGGTGTGCATATATGGGCAGATCTTATTTACCAGAATGTCAACAGGGCATGGGGAAAAAACACGGTTATGTACACAAACCAACAGTCCATCTGTTGGAATTCATTAAAAAGCAATTGTGAGTTGCAATAAAATAAATCCTGCAATGCAATTCCATTTCCAGAAGGGCAAATTTGATTCCCCATCTCGCTCTTATTACATTTTTCATATTTGCAAAAACAACATTTAGGTCCCTATCTAAGGTAATGGGAAATGTTGCAGGGGAGGAAAATGGACTGCAGCAGAAGGCCTTTTTTGGCGAAATATGAAAATGAGGACATCCAGGATGGATCAAATATAAAACGCCATCAGCAGAACACCCCGACTTGCGGCACAAATCCCAAAATCTGCTTTTGTGCTTCAGTGTTCAGCCTTTGACCGGGATAGATTCGTCTGCCATTTGGGATTAAGTAAGTAAATGGAAGCCGAGGCTTTGAGTCTGCAAATGCCACTTTTTTTCTCTTGCAGTTAAAACGCTCTCTGGGTTTGTTAGTGTTGGCCCTTGACTCGCGCTCTGACCGGAGAAGCACACAATGTATTTTTCCTTCTCTCCTTCGCTCTAGCATTGCACACAGTGAGTGACCCCAGTTATGTATCCACTCAGAGCTGTGTCCGCCTGACTTCTGGTGAGGCTGCGGAGGCTTGGCAAAGCACCAGAGCGCTAGGCTTGGTGTCAATCAGTCTCGACTCACGGGTTTGCATCAATATTTTGAATGAAACTAGTAACGGTAGAGATTGCAGATTACATGTGCACACACCAAAAAGAACACGCCAGGATATAAATGCTAGGCATGCATGCACATCCACACACACATGCTCATGCTATAGTCTATGAATCATGTGTAGATGGCATTGAATACTGATGGAACACTAGGAGCACTGAAGTTCCCTGCCCACATAACATGCTGTACTATAAACCTTACATATATGCCGTAATATGCCTCATTTAATGGCCCATAACACACTATAGGCTGTGGAGGACGATCTCACCATTACTGAACACTGGCATGCACAAACACACACATGCTTTCGCCCCAGTTTCTGCCACGTCTGTATTGTACCATCTATTACAGCAGGTAATGTTTTTTTTGTTGCTATAATAGCTTTAAATTTTCTAACCTAGCATGGAACAGCAAACTTTTTGACTCAAAACACACTTTTAACATAAGTCAGTGCCCATTTGTACCTATTATAAGTGTGTTTTTAGTCAGCCGCTTTGCTGTTCTTTTACTAAGTGCAAGGAAATATACTGTTGTCATTAGAGATGAGCCGGATACTCGGCTGAAACGAGTATCCGGTACGGATAAAGCACTTTTGACGAGTACGAGTATCATAC
>JBBPCY010000007.1:24196891-24209343 GCA_037974405.1 Brachyalestes nurse | reverse complement strand
GTAACTAGTAATCTAACTAGTAATGTAACTAATTACTTTTGAAATAAAGTAATCACATTAGTACTTTGATTACTTTTAAAGGGAGTAATCAGTAATCAGTAGTTTAATTACTTTTTTAAAGTAACTTGCCCAACACTGGAACTGATGAATATGTATTTTAAGGAGTGTCAACTAGGCGGTGTAAAAATGAAGGAAGGATTTGTTCTAATTAATAAAATAGGTCCTTGCACGTGATTTACTATAAAAAAAACAGCAGATTTAATCACACTACTAGCCACCAATTAAAAACTTGTTTAAATTTAGAGTCTTTCAAAATCTACCTGGCTTGCGCCTGCCTCAGTAAATCAGTGGGCGAATATTTATCACGAAACTGATGATGAATACTCACCTGCAGAGTGAAAAACATCACAGCACACACACACGCACACTCGGCGTCTCATTTTCGTTCATGAGTTTCACTCAAGTTTTTGATGTCTAAAACTTGATTGGCTTCACATGTTTCTCCTGCTTGTACAGTAGCATCTAATCTCACAGCACCACACGTTTAATCAGACCTGGTAGTAACACGTTCATCTGTTGTTTAATGGAAGTTGGCAAACAGCTTTCAAAAAAGTTTCACTAGGGTCGTCGACATATGCCAATAATATAGATGGACTGTGTTTCAGGTTTTCTTGAATCCTAAAAGAATCAGTTAAAATGTATTTGGGCTGTTTGTTTCGTTCCTCTAATGAATATTTTGCCGCCTTGAGCTCTGTAGTAATTTGATCTCAGTGCTGAACAGAGCGACGCAAACGCATTCACTGTGATAACGTGGACACTGCTTCAGGTTTAAATAACTCAGAAACTGGCTGGCACTGGGTATTTATTGCGCAGGCCTGAATAAATATTCTTACTTAGTGTTCAGTGGGATCTCATCCACCCACATGGTATACACTGTTGATCATTTCCAACGTGTGTCAACTGAAGCCCGTCTGCTTCTGAGAGCAGCTGTCAGGTCCCAGCAGTGAACCGTTCTGCTCTTGTTTCTCTTAGTTTTCGATAAAGGAAAAAAGTAAAGGGAGAATGGCTTAAGTAAGCATTAACGTTTGAAAGCCTAGACAACCAAATATGTATTAAAAAAAACAACCAGCTTATCTGATTCAACAGTCCAGCATGTGTAGAATTGTTTGGACTTATTGCTTTTCTATACAGTTTATAATCACATAGTTATGTTTGATTCACTCTGTATAAATATATGTGAGTTTGTTCCTCCAGCCTGGTTCGAACTAAACCAGGACAAAAAATGTAAAACATGGTCTGTCATTTTGAAACAGAGTGTCTGAACACCACGAAAACATCATACTTTAAATCTTATTACACACTGTAATATAAAATAGATTAAAAAAAGGAGAATATGGATGTAAAGTTTAATATCCATGTTTCAATTGCTCAGTGCGACTGGAGTGAAAAACAATCAATATGAAATTACAACCTGCTTTCATAATCAGACTGGAATATATTTTGGAAACTGAAAATCTCGTTGCTGGAGCTGAATTCTAAATGAAAGTTTTACTGAAGTTCTTTCAGTCAACTTTTGCAACTTTCTTTTTTTCTCTAAAAGCTTTCAAAGCCTTGCTGAAAAGACCTTTGCCTGCTTTTTTTTTTTCTCCAAGCTTATTCTTAAGCCAAATGTGGTGCAATTGCCTTTGCTTGCATTTGTACCGTCAGTAATGAAGTTCAGCAGTCAGCAGTATTCTCACCCCCCACCTTCCCCCCGCCATCATGCTTCTACATGTGCTTCATTGAATATGCAGTAAATCAGTGGCTGGTTCTGGGTTACCCTGCGCCGCACATTTAAGAGTTTCCTCTGCTTCCAACACACCTGATTCAACTCATTTGTTAATTTACAAGCTTTTTAGACAAAAATATGCAGGACAAGAGATGCTCCAGTTTTCCAGATTAGGACTCCTGCACTCTAGACTGATGGCAATTATCTTGGAATTAAAAAAATCGATCATAGAAAACTGAAAGATAAACACTGGGTACAGTTAACTATTCCAGTTCTTCACTGCAGCAGCATTTCAAAAAAGTATTCATAAGGCTCCATGATACATACATAACTATTTCATGACAACTGCCATAAGCCTACATAATACACTGTATCACAACACAATACACTGATACACAGTCTAAAGTCTAAAGATGGTTATTCAACTGCATCCATTTTGGAAAGTTATAAGCAATTATAATTCTAGTTTTAATAACATGCATTAAATGAAAAATTTTGAAATTTGATGTCATGGTCTATGTAATTGTTTCCTAAGGAATAATACTCAAACCTGAGGTCAAGGACATTCAACACCTACACATCTATTGTAAATACACTTTCTACATACCAAGTATAGATAGATATACATATATCTGTATTTCACCTGTCTCCTCCTTCCATTTCTGTGTTCTCTGTCTCCCACAACTCTCTCTATCTCTCTCTCTCTCTCTCTCTCTCTCTCTCTCTCTCTCTCTCTCTCTCCTGAGGCTCTCCTGTTGAACTTCACTTCTTGTCTCTCTCTTGTCACTTGCTGTACGATGGATAGGCTCCCTGGTGAGAAAGCAGTGCCAATTTTCTTTGGCAGGTACCACCATCCACAACAGCACGTAACTGATATTCAGCTCCCCTGACTGACCCATCTGTCTCTCATATAAGCAGCCGTGCTTTTTATCCTCGGAGATTTCCCACCTCAGAGAACTGAAGTATTAGATCGTACAACACAGGCTGGAGACTGCTGGATGTCATTTGTTTTTGCTCAACCACTCTGGTGACTTAAGGTCTGTTGTGCTGCCTGTAAAGCAGTCTTCTATGAAAGACTAACAAAAAAAACAATAGAAACTCAGTCAGAGGCACCGGAAAGAACTGTGCAGTTCCTAGACTGTATAGTGTTTTTCTTTTTAAGAGCTGAATGAACAAAACTATTCCTTTGTGTTATTATTAGTGCATAATTTGTGTTAGTAATTAGTGAATGGTGTCAAACACTGGATAGGGGGACCAAAAGGTCCCCAACACTGGGTTGGGAAGCAGTAGAACTGTATTCTCTGGAGTGATGGAGCTCCATCCAATACACATGGGATAAGTTGGACCTAACGAATGCTGAATGTAATCTAGTTCTTACAGCATTCTTTTACAAATTGCATTGAAACTACATAACATTTCTGAAAGCTCTTCTTACCTTTTGTAGCCAACGCATATGTTTCAAACTTCAAAAGCATATGTGTATAGATGTTTTTAGTTAGATGCAATACTTAAAAATGTAAAGGTGCAGCAAACTGCCTCAAAGTGCTAGAAAGGCCTTGAGCTCAGAGGGTTAAGGTGTGTTTTAGTGGGTATACATGTGTGATACGTGTGCCAGCTTGGGTTGGGACAGGGTGCTGACCTCTCCGGACGAAAGGACATTGTTCATGTACTCCAAGAAGGACTCGTCCTTGATCTCATTGTCAGTGAAGATGAAGCTGACGCCTTTGCCCTGCTGACCTGCTGTCCTGTACAAGTTCTTCAGGTCCTCCATCAGGTTAGCAGTGTTGTATGAGCTAGAGAGAAGAGAGAGAGAGAGAGAGCGACAGAGAGACAAAGAGACAGAAAGAAGTAGTGAGAGGAGATGCAGACAGCATGATACACCCTGTTAGAATATGTAAATTAATGAAAGAGAAAAAGAAAAGAGCGAGAGTGACCATGTGTGCGTGTGCGTGTGTGTGTGTGTGTGTGTGTGTGTGCGCATGAGCATGTGTCCTTTTGGAACAAGGTGTGAAAAGACAACGTGAGAGCTGAGAGTCGTGAGCAGTCTGTGTTTTGGAAGGAACAATCTGCAAGCCGTCTGTTTTCTCCAGAGAGTCCCCGACACACAAACACACACACACACACACACACACACACTTTTTTTCCTCGCTAAGACAGAAACACTGACCTCATTCATATTAATATGGATCACAAAGTTAAGGCAAAAAAGCCTTTGGAAAAAAAATACTTTCCAAACATCATTAAATCTAAAACTTCCTCTCCATCACAATGTTAGAGGAAAGCTACTCACACACTACAGGTTCATTATAACAGCTTGTAATACTGTGTCCCCTCTGAGAGTACTGTAGGGGATGCAGGCTCAGGGGATTGTGGTGTTAGGCCAAAAAAAAAAGAAAAGTTCTGCTTTCCTATGCCACTGACACACCACTTTAATGCATGTCACAGGACACAGAAAAAAGAGTTGCAAATACTGAGTGGCTGCTGTTAGCACTGATAACATTTAACACTAAGAATCCTCTTTATTAATATCTTCTCCCAGTAATTTAGTAACACAAGCAATTCAGAGCACCCCAGTTAACACCAGAGAAAATATATAAACACTGGGTAGAAACTTGGAAATGTGTTCTCGGTATGGCTGGGTAGTTTTTGGTATGGTTTTTTATTTATTTTTTTGCTGTAGGTTAAAAGCCTACAAATTGCTTCTTGTAAAATAATGAAATGCCTAAATATAATATCTAGAATAAAATAGCCTAGAAGGCGTTGTCTTTTTAAATAATTGGCTCTGATCCCATTGATAATACGCTGTCAAAATGAAAATTAAATTCTACTTTTCGCTACTACAGAACTCTCTGAAGCCAGACAGTCATTGTTGAATGCGAAGAGCATTTACATTCAATTGCTCACCTTGATCAAGGGACAGATATAAACTACTGGCATCAATTCACATCGTCATCAGTTGGCTGAAGCTTAAGCTTCGACAGGACAGATTTGCTCCTAAGCTCCTGACTGAAGACCAGGCCAAATACAGAACCCCGAGCCACAGATGGCAGCAACACAATGGGCAGGCTTTAATGATTATGAAACATCCTCACTTCCAATTACAGCCCTGAGGCTGTAATTGCATTTGCAGACAAGGCCTGGAATCAGAATGGTCCCGACTCACACTCGGCTGCTTGCGATCTGTTCCTCTCCAGCACCTGCAGAAGTAAAGCATCGCTTTCCCTTCTTTTCCACACAAGCTTCATTTTTGTCAGACTATAAACTTTTTCGTTTAACAAAAAACTGATTTCCATTTGCTACTGGGCTCTCACACACATTTATCAACTAGGAGACAGCGCACAACCTAATGTGGAGTAAAGATGTACTTTTAGTAACCTTCTCATAGCAATCGGAGAGTTCTTTACCTCAAAGACTGATTTTGTAACATAAAAGTATTTTTTTTTCATGAACTGAACTGTGGGTGCACACCAAACAGCCGCAACATTAAAACCTCTGACAGGTGAAGTGAATAACACTGATTATCTTGTTACAAAGACAGCTGTCAAGGAGTGAGATATATTAGGCAGCAAGTGCACAGGCAGTTCTTGAGATTGATGTGTTGGAAGCAGGTAAAATGGGGCAAGTATAAGGGGCAGAGTGATTCTGACAAAGTCCAGACTGAGATGGCTAGACAACTGGGTCAGAGCATCCCCAAAATGATAGGTTGTGTAAAGGGAGAATAATACAATAATTACATACAAGGTCATGGGCACCTACGGCTCACTAATGCACATGGGGAGCGAAGATAGACTTGTAGGCCTACAATGGGCACTGAATTGGACCAATGAACATTAGACCTGGACCATGGAGCAGTAAAAGAAAGTGGCCTGGTCTAATGTTTCTTTTACATCATCGTTCATTTCTTCACAGGCTGTGTGTCTTTTGCTTATCTGGGAAGAGATGGCGTCAGGATGTATGATGGGAAGAAGGCAGGCTAGCAGAGGCAGTGTGATGCGGGGAACCTTGGGGGCTGGAATTCTTGTAGATTTTACAACGCCTACCTAAACTTAGTATCACGTACAAACCTTGATGGCAACTGCAAAAGCTCATCAGGAATGGTTTGAGGAACATGACAAAGAGTTGACTTGCCCTTCAAATTCCCCAGATCTTGATCAATGAAGTATCTGTGTGATGTGTTGGATGAACCAGTCCAAACCATGGAGGTCCCACCTCACATCTTACAGACCTTAAATGGTCTGCTGCTAATATCTTGGGGTCTGATGTACACCTTCACTGGTATTATGGATTCCAGGCATCAACATGTAAGAGCAGTTTTGCTGACACAAGAGGAACCTACACAACATTATGCAGGCTGTTTTAATGCTATGGCTCATCTGTGTTACACCTACTTTGTTTTTAATTACTCTCTTGGTAGCTGTAAACAAATTCTGAAGCTTGTAATCATCTCACAGCGAGAGTCAGCCAGGCTAGAGTACAGTCTCCAAATGGATGGGTGAGCTGTAATGGAGTATTACAACAAAGCCCCCTACATTAAACAATGAAAGAAGTCCGTATATTCCCATATAAAATCAAAACCGGACAATTTTACGGACAATTTCATTTTTATTCTTTTCTATACTTTCCATTCTAAGCCACCAGCTCTTTCCAATAATCATGTTTACTGTGGTGTATATATTTTTAAGTATTTACATAGGAAAGCTACCCTGAATTAATCTTGCTTTGCATGGGTTTACCACATCTTTCCCGCGATTTTCTGTTACTATGTTACAATTAATCCACCTTTCCTAACAGCCGACTCAAAATCGATAAGCTTGCTTGTTTTGATAAATTAGCTACATTTTATTTTGATAAATTAGTTCAATTTTATCACTGCTACGGTTTCCAAATATCCCATTAACTCGTATTCTGCAAAACTAAATTCTATGAGACAAACAGATGGTGATCAGTTGGACTGCTAGAATTTTTAGGAACCATCTGGAAAGGTCATCTGAAAATAAATCACAAACACTTTAAGGACATTAAACAACACAAACTAAATCAATCACAAAAAAGCAGAATACAGGCATTTCACGGTTTAGATTTTGGGCTCAAGTGGTCTGTGATGATACTTTTACAGAGTAATGGTTCGAAATAGAATGAAAAACGAATAAAAATCGCACTACAGGTTGGTGTAAGGCTACCTGAGAGGAAGGAATGAATCGAGTCTGTACTTCTTCAGGGAAGAGGAACAGCTTATAAATAATTGAAATTGCTTAAGAAAACAGCCTGAATAATGGAGGATATGTATGTCTGAGAGGAGAGGGGAGGGACAGCTGTCTCACCGTGTCAGAGTGATCTGGAAGGTTTTGTATCCGGCAATGAAAGACGCCAGCCTCGTCAAACTCTGTTTGCCTGAGCCCCCCACGCCAACCAGAAGGGCATTTCCACGAGGAGTTCGGATTATACGAGACACCTGTGTGGAGAGAGAGCGGGAAAGAGAGGGGGAGAGAGAGGGAAAAGTCCCTTCAAATCTATTAAATTGACATACCTTATATAATATTCAGAAAATAGCAAGCTCCCTGCTGTCAATCAGTTTGCTCTTATTTGTCTTTTAGAGCTCTGGACAAGTCAGAGGATTTGAATGATTCAAGTCACAAATTTGACTTTTGAAATTTCAGACATTTTTTAAATGACTGTTCATGATGTTGCATTAGCAGCAGTTCAAAAATATGCAATTGTGAGCCTCAAACAACTAGGAGGAGGCAAGTGCTACCCCTCGGGCTCCAGACTTGATGGTATCATGTGCTTTGGGAATCACAGACAATGGGTGAAATTGGACATGAATAAATAGGTGCAAAAATCTGTAAAATCTGTGCAGAAATAGCATTAAAACATGACAGTTTCTGAAGAATGCATTAGGACTCAAGACTTGGCTTTAACATGACCTGAGAGACTTTCAACTTACTTTTACAGAACCAGTACTAAGGAAGCAAAAGCGCATTAACTCTATAAAACCAAATTCATCGGGTGCCATGACACCATGATATGTTTACAAACTATTGTGATATTACCAGAACCTTCTTATACGATTAATATTTTCAGCCCTTATACGGCCACACAATCAAAAGCATAATACTACTGCAGACTCCGTAGTAGAACTGCCCCAATAGTTTTGGGAGCCTTGTTCTCTATTTTACCTTGACCAGGTGGATCATGGCATCTGTAAAGAATACCAAGTCCATGCCAGTTCCCCGGATGCTCTCGTTGTAAAGGTCCAGGAACATATTCAGCCTGTCCCGCAGGCTCGGGAATGAGGCGATAGGCTCGTACACCTTGGGCATGTCAAAGTCAGTGTCCTCCGGCTCCTCCCCTGCTCAAACAGCAAAGCACAGTACCACTCACAGCAAGTACAGGTGGGAATGACTGTGGATTACTTTACCGATTCATGGTTGGTTTCCCAGACTGGATTAAGCCTAGTCTTGGACCTAGATCTTTCAACGAAATGACTCGTCCAGAAATAGGCTTGTTTCCTTTCAGGGAAACTGCCCTAGACAGCGGGGCTGAAAGTGGACCGCAGCCGAGCTGGCTGTGACACCACAACATGGAAAACGCAAAAAAGCATCAATGCACTGCTATCTGTTGAGGCTGAAGCTACATTTCAGAGGGAGGTTTCTACGACGATAACAAATTCATTTTTGACGCTGTGAGAAACACTGGGATGTACCAGGTCATCACTATTAGCTGAGTTATAAAAGACCACAATATTAAAAGTAGATCCGACCAAAAAAACATTCTGTTGGTTCGACTCCATGGACGTGGTTTTGGAAAGACCAGGCATAAACAGTGTTGACAGAATTGCTCTGCCAATGGATAAAAAACACAACGGATATTAACAAGCTGAGATGAAAAATCAAAGCGTGGCGCAAGTTCCATCTCATCACAGTACAGTTTGGAAAAGTGCCTTGAGTGTACCATCCAAAACGCATCAGTAAAACCTTACGTTTTCTAAAAGAAATTTAAAAGAAAAATTATGCATGCCAGGAAACAAACGACTAAATGCGATAAATGTTTTCTAGATTTGGCAACAGAAATGTCAAATACCTGTGGCCTCTGGAGCATCCTGCAGAAAGTCCACAAAGTAAGCATCCACTCCCGGCTCCACTGCGGCCCTGTCCTCTCCACCCAGCTCCTCCTCCACCAGGTCGGCCAGCATGCAGTCGAACCAGACCACGTCTTCTGGGCTTGTGAAGCGGTCAGCAATCACCCGCTTGCACTCGTGCTTCCACAAACGCAGTAGCACCTGTAGATCAGAGATTCTTCTCAACACACGCCTTGACAGTCTACAAATTCCTTCTGGTCTCTAAGATGCCGTACAAGTCTTCAAAAAGTTAAAGCATGCATTCAATCATTAAAGTTGCTTTGTGACAATGTCTATTGTGTTACAAATGCTTGTGGTGCTTTAGTAATACACTATATGGACAAGTATTTGGACACAACTTTTTTTTTCTGGGTTTGGACTAGGCCCCTTACTTCCAGTGAAGCAATCTTAATGCTTCAGGATACCAAGACATTTTGGACAACGTCATGCTTCCAACTTTGTGGGAAAGTTTGGTGTCCCAGGGCACAAAGCAAGCTCCATAAATACATGGCTGGATGAGTTCAGTGTGGAAGAACTTGACCGGCCCACACAGAACAGTGACCACAACCCCATCCACCACCTCTGGGATGATTTGGAACAGAGATTGTGAGGCAGACCATCTTATCCAACATTGATGTTGGACGAGAAGGCCTGGCTCGCAATCTCCATTCCTGTTATAGCAAAGGTGTTGGATGGGGTGGAGATCAGGGCTCTGTGCTTTCCAGTCAAGTTCTTCCACACTGAACTCAGCCATCCATCCAAATCTTGTGGAAAGCCTTCCAAGAAGAACGAAAGCTGTTATAGCTGCAAAGGGACCAACTCCACATTAGAGTCTATGTATTTGAATGCAATGTTATTAAAATCCCTGTTGATGTAATGGTCAGGTGTCCCAATTCTTTTGTCCATATAGTTTAGGTTAATAATATGATCCTTGCTGCCACTCCACTTACGTTGGGGGTGTTGATCACGTCGGCAGTCACATTGAGCATTCCCTGCCAAATGCGAGAGAGGTCACGTAGGTTGAAGATGTAATGGAAGTTGGCTGGTGTGGGCAGCATCTTGACCTTGGTCGTCTGCCATAGCCGGCGGGTCAGCGGGACCAGCAAGGCCACCGTCTCCCGCACGTCCTCCGCAAAACCACGTTTAAAGCAGAAGTGACCTGTCCCTATCACTCCTGTTGAAAGAATAGAGGGAGTGAGCGAGAGGGATAGCAAGAACAGGAGGCAGAAGAAATGACCGAGAGAGACAGTAAATAAAGTAAAAGAGAGCAGCCGCAAAGTAGGTGGTAGGGAATGGTGGAGATGAAAGGAAGGTGAGGCAAGACAAAGCAAAGGCACAAAGGCGAAAGAAAAACAAGAGAAAAAGACATAGATGAAAGAGATGAAGTGAAAATGTGGGAGTGAGGAGGGCATGGGGACAGATAGGTGGGTGAGAGGGAGACAGGATAGATATGAAAATAGCCACATCTTTCCAGACTCTCTCATTATCAAGACTCCACAAAAAGACACCAATGGCAGCTTTGTCAAAAGCAGTGGTGCATTTTACCTGAGGCATCATTGACAATCTGGGATGGCTGATGTGTAAGTGTATGTTCAGTGACGCAATGGTAGTTTACACCGTTCCCATTTTGCAGAAATGAAAAAAGAGCCTTGGAGAGGATGAAGGCTGAAATTGAATGAGATATGAGGGTCCTTGCTTTGAATGCCAATCGTGTAAGACCTTCTCCAAGACTTCAGAGCAAAAAAATAATTCAATATAATGATCTAGAGACCAGAGCAAAGAGAAGAAAAAAACACTGCATACCAGCTTATGCTCTTGATCAATATGTGATTACAGCACTGTTTCGTAAAGACCTGCTATGCTATGAAGCAGCTAAAAAGGGGATTGAAGATATGCATATAATATTTGTAGACCCCACCCAAAAATGGAATGAAATCGGGTTCAGTATCATGGCAAACGACATATTGGCTTTTTTTATACCATGTTACAGGAAATGTATACACTGCTGGATATCTAGCCAAATTTATTTGAGATAAAGTTTTAGCTTTTAGTTTTACTTCCAGATTGTTATTAAATACATGATAAATCACTTTCTTAAACATAGCTAAGCAAGCCCTTCACCACGGCATTAAAACGGAAACCTTTTTGGCCCAATCACAGTACAAAGTATTTTTCCAGCTCCCTGGTGGGAAGCTCTGGCTTTACCATTAATGTCCTTTAAGTTTATTCCACATTTTGAAATTTAGTCATGCATATACTGACCAAAGATCTTGTCTATGGAGGCATTGGAGGGGAGAGTGCAGTTGAAAATTGAGAACTGTCTCTTCAGTCTCTGTGGAACGTCATTCCTCCCTCCTCCTGGGTGGATCATAGCTGCCAGAAACTGGATGTCCACGATGTTAGTGAACTCTCCCGGCTTCTCCAAGTTAAAGAAGCCCTTCTGCTCCATCAGCTGCCGCACGATCTCATTCGTGACCTTCAGAAAAAAAGGCAAACAAGTGGCATGAACTTATTTCTCCGACTGAGATCAAAGCTTATTGTAGACAAAACATTCTCTGACCCCTTGGCCTGTGGTTTCACGGCTGAAGGATCATGCTTGGCATATTTGTAACCTGCTGCCCAAGATTGGCTGCTTGTTTGTATGGTGCAACACTTCTTGGACTAGCCAATGGACTGAATAAAGAGGTCAACTAAAATATCTTCTCAGGTAAAGGACACAGAGGTGACTCAGCACTGGAAGAATAAGCATGTCTTCTATTTAAGAGAGCATTCATTTTAATGATGCAGTGAAGAAACTTGGTTACCCATTGCTACTCTGGCTAATAATACATTAGAAACTAAAAATGGGCATGTATTGCTATTCACATATAGTATTCGAATATTATACGCATTCGAATATCCCAAAGAGAAACTATTTTGAAGAGCACCACTCTTCCACCTGATTTTTTACGTGTCCATCTCCTTAACCTACCACAACCTGTACGAAAATAAAATAAACCAGGACATATTTAGCTTTAAGTTCATGAACTTCATCATTTATCAGACTTAGTTTAGTAGCGTTCACTTGACAGTGATTAGCACTGCTTTGATAATGCTAATTTAAGCTAGCAGTACTTGTAATGTTTGTAAAGAATTAGTACCAGTGGTGGCCACATTCCTACCATGGGTTTCTGACAGTTCTAACTCAAACATCTAAGACAGGGCTATTTAACTACAATAGCAAATGGGCTGGATATGAAAGTCACTGTGGGTTCGGGGGCCACAGAATTTTGTGCTGTCCAGACTGTCGTTCCCGGTGGAGTGGGGGGCGGGGCGGGGTTCTTACGCGGAGGGTGTTTTTCGCGAAACACCCTCCTCGTCAGCCCAAATTTACCATCGACCAGGTATGCCCGATGGCCAGTCCAGCACTGTGTCGGTGCCGCTTTAAACACATCCGGTTCTAAACAAGAACTCTGAACTCTGTTTAAGTTGTTAGTGTAGATACATCACTGAGCTAAAACTACAAAGATGTTCCCCTCGCTGTGTGTGGGACCGGATTCTCTTTCGTTACTGCCAGCTCTGCGCTGC
>JBBPCY010000007.1:24158311-24168894 GCA_037974405.1 Brachyalestes nurse | reverse complement strand
CCAAACACACCTGAACCTAACTAAACACATCTGAACTTGACTAAAACATAAATGACCCAAACAGAAAAGAGAAACCCCAACACAACACACACCGACCCCTGCTGGCCGCTACACGCACCCACCGGACGCACAGTCCCTACCACGGCGAAGGAGGGGTGGCGGAGGTAAAGGGAGGAGTCCCCTGAGCTCCACCCGAACGTCACCCAAGACAAACCCTGAAGCCCGGGTGGATCTCAGGGACTCTCCCATTGGGGACCCTTCCCAGTCCATACATAATCTTCGCTGGAACCCAGCCATGTCCTCAGTGACGGAGCCCCCTTAGTCCTTTCAGGAGCCCAGCCTCGTCCCGGTAGCCCCTCCGCATGGAGCCTAGTCCAGTTCCAGGGGCCAGAGCCCCGTCTCAGGTGCGCGGGGCCGGAGCCCCATCTCAGGTGTGTGCTCCCAGGGCTCTTTCCTGGCCCTGGGGTACCCTCCGCGCCAGAGAGCTCCTCTGGAGCTCCTCCAGACCCTAGTACCCCCCCCCCCCAAAAAAATTCAGGGAGATGCCCTCCTCCCCTGGAGGGCTCGGAGGCCCTGCTAAAGGGCTTGGAGGCCCTGCTAAACCGCTAGGAGGCCCGGCTAACCTGCTAACAGGGCTGGCTAACCCACTAACAGGCCCGGCTAACCCGCTAACAGGCCCGGCTAAACCGCTAACAGGCCCAGCTAACCCGCTAACAGGCCCGGCTAACCCACTAACAGGCCTGGCTAACTCGCTAACAGGCCTGGCTAACCCGCTAACAGGCCCGGCTAAACCGCTAGCCGGCACTAAAGGCTTTATGAGCCCGTCTACCCCCTCCAATGGGCCCAGTAGATCCACCACCCCGCTAACCTCGACTACACTACCCTGAGCCACCCTACCCGTGGCTGGTGAGAGGCGTCGTGGGACTGGTGTTGGTGGCTCCCTCCGGACTGAAGGTAGGTTTCTCCTGGGAGCTGGAACGGGTCGCTGTATCTGGGCCTTGGTTAGCAGGGACGGCTCGAGGCTGGCGAGCGGTGTTAATGGCCCCAGGCTGGCTAGCGGCGAAGGCAGCGGTTGCCGGCTGGCGAGCGGCGGCAGCGGCTCCAGGCTGGTGAGCGGTGGCAGCGGCTCCAGGCTGGTGAGCAGCGGCAGCGGCTCCAGGCTGTCGAGCGGCGGTAGCGGCTGTCGAGCGGCGAGCAGTGGCGGCTGCTCATTCGTTCTCCGGCGCGGCGGAGGCTGCGGTGAATCCGCACTCTTCCGGCATGGCGGGGAGTCCGCCCTCTGACAGCGCGGCGGCGCGGCAGTGCTTTGGAGACGTCCCCATGTTTTAGCGGCAGAGGTGGCAGGGTCTTCCCGGGTGCTGAGGCGGAGCCGGGGCTTCCCTGGGGTGGATATGGTTCAAAACTCAATATGAGTCTTTGCAGTAGTAAATTAGGACTCTCTAACGTGTGAGTGCTTTTAGTTAACCTGCCCCAGATGTAAGACATCTACTGTCCAGATGCTGCTTCTTTACTTTAGAGCTGCAGCTACAAGGCCATCGTTGCTCACAAACACTAGAACTCAGTGTTCACCCAAAGAATCCGCCTTGTGTCACTAAAACCATCCACTGTCTCAAACCATGTCCAGTTCTACATTAAGGTGGAGCAGACTTGTGGATGTGGTTTAGGACTCAATATGATATGCAGAAGTAGTTTAGGACTCTCTAATACATGAGTGCTTTGTGAGTGCTTTGTGAATACCAGCCCTGGAGTTGTCTAAAATAACAGTCATACTGAGTCCTAAACCACACCCAGTTCTTCATTAAGATGGTGTAGACAAGTGTAACTACAGATCGCTGTTTCAGACAACTCCAGCACTAGTATTCACAAAGCAGTCGCAAATTTGAGGCTTAAATCAAGTCATCTGCAAGTCATATCGAGTCCTAAACCACATCCTCAAGTCTGCACCACCTTAATGAAGACGCAGATGTGGTTTGAGCAGGTTAGGGTTTGGTGTTTTTTTAATGGAAACAATTTGTCTTTTTTGTCATAAAACCTGATACTATATTTTATAGCTTTTTCTGACTTGACTGGACTTGTGGATTTCTGGGCCGAGTTTTTAGAGGGCTGGGCTTTGTATTTATTTTTTATTCTTATTAGTACTTTTCGCCTGTAGCTACTTAGAGGCATAATTTTCTAGGGTTGTTGAACCATGGTTCGAATTACGGGGGGGTATTGGGGGGTACTGTACTAGGGGTGTAACGGTACAGAAAAATCATGGTTCGGTTCACACTATAGTTCTGACATAATGGTTCGATACAACGAAGTTCAGTAACAAAAAGTTCTAAAGAATGAGGCTTGATTTCTAAAAAATTAGGCTTGATTTGTTTGTTTATTTTAAATAAACCGCAGTATATTAAACAGTAAACACACACTCTTTCTTATATTTTCATGTATGTGTAAGGCAGCAGAAGTGTTACGCCAGTAGGTGGCAGTATTGCACCACACTACGACCCAGGTTTATGATTTACTGGCGCTTTTTGGTCCCTCTGTGATTCCATAGGATCTGTATTACTTCAATCACGTCTTCTCAGTCGTACCGTGTATTCTCCGTACGACATCATGTACCGAACCGTGAGCCATGTACCGTGAGCCATGCACCGTTACAGCCCTATTACCTATTACAATAATTTGAAAAAGGTTTGGTTGCCAAATGTTTTTAACATTAAAAGTTCTCATGTCAAAAAGAAAACATTCTCAAGTAATTTCTGACACTCTGTTTAAACTCAATATGTTTTCCTGTTGTATTCACTGGAGCGTTACATTATATGTTTCCAAACAAAGACAAACATTCAGTTGAAGCCAGATAGAATATCACTAGGGTAGGAACATGGGCTCAACTTACTACATGCAGCCCAATAGAAGTATTTCAAGATGTTTCATCAGGTCATCACCATTACATCATATTACATCATTCCTTTGTTGAACTTAAAGATAAAGGAACAGTTCACAGTCAGACAAAGTCATTTAATGAACACCCATGTCCTCTCCTCGCCAAAAAAGAGGTTCCACTGTCCTGTACCAGGTTTGATTCAGGACTACGATTTCAGAAGGACCTATGAGTTCAGCAAATTATAGACGGTAATTTGATTCAGACTTATTACTTGCCAGGTCGAAAAATGAAGTGGTCCCTTATAGTTGCGTGTGAACAAAGCACAGCAAGTGAAGCAGGGGGCTGCCACCAATGAGGGGCGTTCGTGGAGGAGTGTGTGGGGACGATATCCTGCTCAAGAGTACCTCAGTGGTGATACTAGCAGTGTTGGGATTCAAACCTTCTGATTGCAGGGGCCACCAGCTAGGCCACCAGTTGCCCTAAAACTACTGACACCGCAAATTCAAACCATGGACCTCATCATGGATCTGTCATCACTACTCTACTTACAGCACATCCCCAGGTAAAATGAATTCAGTTTAAATAGAGCTTACTTCTCACAGCATCCCCAAAACAGGGACATCTAATGATATGATTTTGAATGTAAGGTGTAATTTGGCAGAAAGCCCTGAGTGCCAAAAATACATGTCATTCATATTTCTCCAAAATAAAGCCAACATGATTAATTCTGAAGTAGTTAAACATTTTCTGGCACAAATAAGAATGCCTGGGATTCACATTAGTCTTACATTTTCAGTCGTTTCAGATACCAAGTCTGTTCTTATGGACTCACCAAGTCATCAAAAATATCCCTCTGATGAACATGAATGGTGATTAAGGTTTCATATTTTGTCCTTTCCACTGTCCCCAGATCCTTTGTGGTCATATCAATAAGAGTGTTGAGCAGCTCCAGGAAGGACTGGTTGGTCTTGGCCATGATTTTACGATCATACCGCGCGTTAGCCAAGGCCTCTTCAGAATCTCTGGTCCAAATCATCTGGATACCCAGCAAACCCACCTGTGTAACAGCACAAAAGCTGTTAAAAACGGCATTAAGAATAGGATTTATCAGTTAACTAATCTTTCTTCAGCATTCCCTTTTTGGCAGGATCTACTGCAGAGAGTTTGTGGGGCTGAAGATAATAGCCTTAAGTCATTCTGAAACTCAGAAAAATGAATAAATGCTAGCAGACAAATGATCCCATTAAGGTGCTGATTAGAAATCACTGCGACTGACAGACCTGATTTGTTACCATAATAAGTCTAACAATCCTATAAGTACATTGTGTATATTTGCTTTTGTTAGTAGAGGCAGCAATAGTAACAATAGCCCATGTCAGGGCTTCGAAAATTCTTGACTGGAAAAAAATAGCACTTTTGTGTTATGGAATTGAAACCTGGGCAGGGAAGGAGTCCAAGAAGTCGATGAGCTGAAAGGCAGAGTCTTGAATGGCCATGGATGCTTGACGAATGACAAGATGCAAAGACCTCTGGGATTCCTTCAGGAGGGCGTTAAGCCACACCTCCACGTTGCCCTCAGCTGTGACTGGGCGGTCCAGCTCCACTGTTTCCCCTTCACGTGATGAGATGGCCAGGATCCTGTCGTATATCTGAAATGAAGACGAATCTCAAAGAATCTTGTTTAAAAAAAAACCCCAAATGTTACGTGCATAAGGACAATAGTCAAATCTGGCAGCTCTGGAAACCTGTGAACAGTTGTGAAGATATAAAGTGATGAGGAATATCATGCTAGAAGTGGAGTTACCTTGTCATGAAAGTGGACTGATTTGATGTTGTCAAAAACATTGAGCAGGTGGGCCTGGATGGTGTGGGAGTCTGACGCCTGGCCCAAGATCTCCAGCAAGGCCGGGTCTGACACAAAGAAAAAACGTGGGAACAGCAGACGTTTCTTCTCCAGATACCTTGAAAAACAGAACCTGATTTTAGCACAGAATTTAGAAAAACATGTCCTTCAGCTTGTCCCCTAACTTCAATCAAGTTTCAAAATCTCACAAAGTGAACAAACCCAACTCAATTTTTCATAACAATGCAGGAAGTGAACGTGGGTGATTATTATTTTGAACACCTTATATATGTAATATGAAGAAAACTGATTGTGAATCTAATGCCTAATTAACAAATACTCATTTGTTTCTTAATCAGTAATTAAAAGTGGACTTCTCACGAATGTCACCACATGAGGGTCGAAGGACTGAGATGAGTGGAAAATGTACCCAGTGAGGGATTTCTGGCAGATCTCGAGCTGTTCGAGGAGGTGAGGCAGTAGCTGACCCATAGTTTCATCTCCAACGCAGCACTGCACCACGTTCGGCATCTCATGGGCTCGAGTCATGATCTTCACCCAGGACTTATCAATGTTGGAGAACCTCTTGGCTTCCTGTGGCGCACGGCACACAAGAATCACTGTCTGCACTTTTAGAATAGAAGACCTTGTAGAAGTAATATAATGCTGTAATCCAAAGGTGTCAAACTGGGTTCATTCTAGACGATGGCTCTGCAGAGGCTACAGTTCTTCCTCGTTAAATACACTACATTTGACACCTAATTAGCAAGGCCTTCATGAGCTGAATTTAGTGTTAAGTGTTAAGTGGGAAAACGCTAACCTCTGTAAAGTAGGTCTAAAGTAGACCATATGAACCCAGTCTGAAGCCCTTGCTACAGTCATTGTTCAAAGGTGGACAGCAATTCAAAAACACCCTGACAGTCAATCTTAAGATGATTATAGTTCATAATAGCTAATCATACATATATGATTATCCAATTATATATACATATATTTTTCAATTCACACGTCCATATTTATATTTCTAGATGGTTTGTATAGTGTACTTCTTATACTTGTGTTGTATAGTTTTTATTCTATTGTTTTTGCTGCTGTTACATGTGTTCTGTCCACTTTCTGCCATGACAATGCAAATTTCCCACTTGTGGGACTAAAGATTTATCTTGTTTTATCTTATCTTGTCTTATCTTATCTTATTACATTCAGCCTACATTGCTTTTATAGTTCTGAACTGCATCAGTGAGGCTACTGCATTTACAAAGTACCTGCTCATACCCATACAAAAATTTGATATAATACAAAATACATTATAGACAATATATTTTTCACCAGGTTAAATACATGGACGAATATACTGACCAAAATATATTGACCAAACACCAATATATTTTTAAGATACTTCAAATATACAAAAAATTGCCGCTTTGGTATATCGTAGTATATTTCTCAAAGTACATTCATATATTAAAAATACATTTTTCATTATATTTATTTTCAATATATGCAAACATTATATATTTGGGAATATATAGGCAATGTATTGGTCTATAGTATATTTATAGGGTAATATGTGTAATTATATTGAAATATATATTTTATAATACGCTGACGAATCGATGTATTTACAATCATATATTTCACATATATTTGAGGAATATATGGTATGTGAATACATTGCTTAAAATTTATTAAAATACATTTTAGTAAAATATACATTTTTCACTTCGACGACATGAATTCCAATATGCTGCAAGATATTTCATTTCCGTAGGGGTATCTCGCTAAGTAGTATTGTGCAGACTACATGTCTAAATACAGTAACTTCAAATCTTAAAGAACCCACAGCTGGCAGTCGTTAAATTAATGATAAGTCAGAGAACTGGAGAAAACCTTGGGAAGCTGTTTGGCAATGTCTCCCCCGACAAATACTGCCTCGAGGTAGATCCAGAGGTTCTGCACAGTCATCCAGTTCTCGATTATGTCAGTTGTGTTGGACAGATTCTGAACCCACTTCTGGATCTGGGCCTTGAATGGAGTGTTGTACCTAAAGACACATTCCATGCGAGAATGGTTTTGACTGTACTGGTACTATGAAGGCCCTAAGAGAGGGCAGGTGTTTCAAAGGCTTGTAAGAACAAACTGAATTATCTGTAGTACATTTCAGTAACACAGCAGATAGGAATAAAATTCTAAATGACTTCCATAAATATTGGAATGCTAATTATTTGTAATGAATGCATGGTTATGTGCAAAGGACTTAGAACAACTAAATGCCTTTGCAACTTCTCCAGAGACAGACAGCACTCTGCAACTGTTAACTGAAAGCTGTTCCACAGGAATATCTATTGGAATACCTGTTGCTCATGAGGGAGCCCAGCACCATGAGGCTGTCTTCCATGTTGCTGATGATCTCAGAGGTGCTGTCTCCACGCAGCAGCAGCTCCCCGCGGGTTTTGAACTGGGCGAAGGTGAAGGTCTTATTGTCCCACTCTGCGATCACCTGCTTCAGTTTCTGCTCGATGTCTCTCTCTTTTACAGCACTGATACAAATATCCTAGTACACATATCACCATCACATTATTGACCACAATCACAAAGAAACATCTTAAGTGAAAAATCAAAGTACAATGCAATCATTTTGACAGTAATAACCAACAGGCCAAGGCAGACCCAAGTCTCACCTCAATTTCCTCCTTGTACTTGAGGAGCGGAGCCTCCATGATGTTGCGGAGCTTGAAGGCGTCCGTCTCCACCTCAAAGGTGTGACCCGTGACCTCTGTGATTCTCTTCCAGTGGCGGGTCATCATGGCTCGGTTTGCCATCAGCTCCAGCAGGGGGCAGCACTCACTAAACTCATCGATGGTTTTCTTCAAGTCCAAAAAGGCCTGCCACTCCTTCAAGCCCCGAGGTAACTTACGGCATCTAAAAAGAGAAAAGAATTGCTTTTAACTGAAGGACTGCTTTAATCTCTTCATGAGAGGCTTCCTGCTAGGTTACAAGTAAGGGTGGGTGAAACGGTGATTGTATAACAGCATGATACTTGAAAGCATTTTCACCATTCAAGATATTACATGTTTATGATGTTAACCTGGAACTGACTTCAATCAAATTTGTTAAAATGACTCAAATAATAAATAAACTGATGGGATACCAAACTGATATTCAATCAGTTATGAACCAGGATTTATCCATATATAAAACCACATGGACTCTACAAGATCTCTGAAGGTGAGCTGTAGTATCTGGCTCCAAGATGTTAGTAGCAGATTCTTAAGTCATAAGATGGGGTCTCTGTGGATCAGACTAGTTTGTCCAGCACACAGATACTCGATAGGATTAATATCTGAGGAATAGGAACTCTTTGTCATGTTCCTTAAACCGTTCTTGAACTATTTTCGCAGTGTGTCAGGGAGCATTATCCTGCTGAAAGAGGCCACTGTCGTTAGACAACACTGTTGCCATGAAGGGGGGTACTTGTTCTGCAACAGTGTTTAGATGGTACATGTCAAAATAGCATCTATGCGAATGCCAGAACCCAGCAGATCATTGCCCTGAGTATCATTCTGCCCCCACTGGCTTGCTGTCTTCTGGCCTTGCACACACATGACCTTGTCCCTGGTTCACCATGGTCCTTCCTTTGACCACTTTTAGCAGGCCCTGACCACTGCATACCAAAAACACCTCACAAGACCTGCTGTACTCTAGGTGCTCAGACATCTAGCCATCACCACTCGACCTCAGTTAAATCCTTAGTCTTGCTCATTTTTACTGCGTCCAACACATCAACTTCAATAACTCACTGTTTGCTTGCTGTCTAAAATATCCCACCCTTTGACAGGTGCCACTGTAATGAGATAATCAGTGTTATTCACTTCACCTGTCAGAGGTTTTAAAGTTATGGCTGATCACCGTCCACTGGCTGTTGCTGTTTTCTGTTTATGATCTACAATATGCAAAAGCTTATGCTGGTTAAATGCCATTGTGTTGATCTGTTAAATGAAAACAGGTAAACAATGGCTTTTTTTATGCATTGTACATTTTTTGTTGAACTGAACACAAAAAAACATATTATATGGTCTGTGCATAGTTATGGTACATTTGAGAATTTTGCTTTTCCAACTATATTGAACTAATAAACATAATACATGATATAACAAATAAATAGAAAATATGCATAAAAAAGTGCTGAAAAATGTAACTGTTCCCAGTAATGGATCTGTTAACATATTTTCATAACAAATGATGGGATGTTCAGCTTTCACAGATGACTGTATCTTTCTATAACATGAGTTTTAGAAGCAGTGGCAAAACCCACATACTTAAGGAAGCATACTGCATGTAATGCAACCTAAAAGCATATCAGGAGATATGCTGAGGACCCACACTATCTGTGTGGTTTCGAATGGATTACAAATGTGTCCGTGAGAAAAGCAAAAGTATCCTCTTAAAGCCACCACAAGGATATTGTATATTGTTGAGATGATCTTAACTATAGTTCTAAAAGTTGAAACGGCTTAAAATGTTCCTGTGGCCTTTGTGCCACCACATTTGGAAATGTGCCGTGTTTATTGCGAAACGAAGAGTGAAAAAGTCCATATCAGCTCAAGATGATGCTTTGAGTGAAATCAGACAGGGAGAATCTGTCTCTTGCTTTTCAATAAAAAGACTCCTGCTGTGCTGCAGCTCTTAAATCTGACTTTTATTTGCAATCTCCGACGAGTGCAAAGAATGAGTCGGCCTAAAAAGAACGCTGACTGACTTGGACAGTGAAATTGAAATCCCCTGGTGCGTTCATCCCTTTCGGTGAAAAGTATTACGTGACTGTTGCAAAGACGATCTTCTCTCATTTCAGAGGGAGGAAAGAAAAAAACCCCAATAAGTTTCACATTTGATAGTTTTCTGGCACTCACCTTGTCTGAAAGTCCAAGAGTTCATTGTTGATCCTCTCAATATGGACATCAGACCATAGGATGTCATAGTAGCCGTTGACGGTGTCAATGACATTGTTGTAAAGGCCATAGAGTTTCTGCAGCAAGGTCAGTTGCTTCCTGATTTCAAGCAGCTGGGGATGCTGAGTAACAGGCAGGCCGAAAAGCTCCTCGCCTCCAGTGAAAGTGACGTACTTGCGATAGAGGTTATCAAAGCGGTTCTGGAACCAATGTGAATCAGTATCATTGTTAATAATCATGGAGAATAAGTACTGGGACTGTGATAAGGGTTAGGTCGCTTCACTATACCTGAAACATTATAAGTCTGTCGCTGGCATCCTGGGGAGCCAAGCCAATCACCATGGGACCGTCCTGGAAACAACACACGTACATTTACCCAATGTATATTTATAATCATAACAAGGTATTAGTCAATTTGTAGAAAAATGGCACCATGCTAATTGGTCTCTACAAGTTTTCGTTCACTGTTTGTTAAGACTGCATATTAGTATCGGACAATATAGACTAGGTATTGTGTGATGTTCTGTGTAATGATTTTATGACTTTAACAAGATCTCTGAATAAAAATCAAATGCTTATTGTTCACTGTTTTATGTTCACTGCCCCCAAAAATCTGTTATCTGGCCAATAACAACGCTGGCCATCGCTGGACCCCTACTAAAAGCCATGTCAGCATAAAGTATTCCTATAGCATCGCTCGCATTCGTCCAACCCCTGAATGGGAAGCAAAACGTACAACTATATCATTTTGATTGACTCTAGAAAAGTAGAAATCAAAACAATGTAGGAGTAGAAATATGGTTCTGTTTACACCTGGCATCAGCATGTTTTAAGATTCTTTATTTATCACATGCATAGTCACACAAGTACAACACACAGTGAAATGATTTCTCTGCATTTAACCCATTCACCAAGTGAAGCA
>JBBPCY010000007.1:24126459-24145600 GCA_037974405.1 Brachyalestes nurse | reverse complement strand
CCCAAATTATGTACAAATAAACAACTAAGTACTTGAAATCGTTTAAGTTGTGGGCCCTGAATCTATAATCTATGAAAATGTAATGTTTTGAATGGAATTATGGAAATAAATAAACTTTTCCATGATATTCAAATTTTTTGGAAAGGGTCTGTATATACCACATTATATCTGTGTGGGTAGTCCTTGAGTTAGTGAGTGCACTGATATGTCCTAGCATAGAAATTCTCAGATGTGAAAGTGGCACAAAAAGCAGCAGCAGTGATATCAGTCTTTTACAGCCTTGCCTGCTTTGCTATGCAGTTCCCTTCGCAGGAGGAAGTGGATCGATATCAACCTAAAGCATGTGTGTAGCTGTGTGTGCCGATATGTGTCACCTTCTCCTCCAGGCTCTCTTGTGCCCCGGCTAGGACTGACACAAAGCTCTCCAGGGAGCTGATGAAGTCCTGTTTGACTGTCTGTGCCTGAGGGCTAGTCAGCTCTCCCCAGCCATGGTTCATCTTCCTCAGCGTGGGGATGAAGATTTCGGACAGCAGCTGCTCCACGCTCTTCAGCAGACCAACCTCAGTGGTGTCCAGCATGTTGAAGTTCACGTCCTACCCGGGAGCAGGGAGCACAATGTGAAATAAACAAGTGGTGTAGAGTACCTCTTGCTGGGCGCCTCTAAAATATACTGTAAAACTGTCAAGGCACGAAGACTGAAGGGATTAAACTATTATTCTAATATTTTTACAAATCCCACAATACATATGCACTACAATACATGAGATTCATTAAAAATAAATGTGATTTTCTTCTCATTCCAGGTTTATCATTTAAAAGAGACACTATTTAAAATAGTTAAAACAGCTAACTAACTAGCGGCTAACTAACTTTAGCTAGTTTTGCTAGCTGCAAATTTAGCTAGCTTTCAGGCCATTCATCATGTTTACACGCTAACATGGACTAGATGAGTTATCCTCATAGCCACATCAAGGCATCTAATGGCTGTGAGCATCTAATGGCCGTGAGAAGAGCTAGACGCTGTTCAAGAACAACGAACTTGAAAAGAAGAGGAAGAAAATGTGGGAAACTTCGGTCAGAATCAGCCAAGAACACTATAAAATGGCGAGCCTAAAATGCTTGTGAGGATTAAGTGTTTTCACAAATTCTGACTTAACACAAGTAATAAATATAATGCTAAAGAGTCAGAAAATGGGCCCAAGCCTGAAAAGCAGTGTCAGTGTTGGTCAGATTATCTACAAACAGGTGGTTGTGGTGAATATAGCAAATAGGTTCTTAATATTGAATGGTCTACTGTTCAGAATGAAGGAGGACAACTCTCAGTGCAACAGTTACTCTCGACACCAACTCTATTTACTGAGCGTTTTGCTGGATTATTAATAAACCCGCTCTTTCTGCCACAACATGTTACCTAGGATAATTAGTGCCGACTGGATCTAATCCTACTTCATTTTAATACGCCATGACCAAGACAAATGACAATACAATAGAAAGACTTATCACGAAAGGTCAAACTTCACATTCACTCGTCTCACCAAGAGGAGCCTTTTCTCCCCAAGTCACCCTACTACATGAAAAACACTCAACAAGCTCAGTGCAGGAATCAATGTGGTTATTCCAGTGTTCACAAAAGCATGTCATTTTATATGAATAAAATAATGGTGTAAATTGAAAGTACATCAAAATTTCAATAATAACTCTATACTTCACAAGTTTAAATATGCAAACATATAGAGTATGAGGGATAAAACATATCCCATGATATCAAAAGGTGATATAGTAAAGTTGTTCAGGCATACTCGGTGGATGTTCTCCGAGGTGACGGCTTTGGAGGTGGTGGCCCGGGTGAAGAACACGCACACGCCAGTCAGAGCCACGTCAGAGCCCTCCGTTATGAACACTCTCACTTTCTTGCTGCGGATCACGGAGGAAGAAAGAGCTACAGGACACAAAAGACAGATAAAGCTCAACAAAGAAATGCCTGACAAAACTGGGAAGATATGTGACATGGGTCTTGAATAATATTATTATAATAATAGATAAATGCTTTTATAAACACACCAAGACGTATCTGGACCACTCTGCAGAAGACCCAACTCACAATTTCAGCAAACTCCACATCTCGGTATAAAGGTCATTTTTTGGTAAGATAACAAAGCTGTGAGCCACTAGATCTTTCATGTTGCTTTAAAGTACTCACACAATTTATTGCATTTTTATGTTGTCTTTAGGCGTGGGTTTCCTCTGGGGTCTCCGGTTTCTCCCACACTCCAAAGACTCCAAAATTGACTGTAGGTGTGTGTGTGTGTGTGTGTGTGTGTGTGTGTGTGCACGCGCCCTGTGATGGGCTGAGTGAGTCCCTGCCTCGCACCTGTACCCCCCAGGATAAGCTCCAGGTACCCATGACCCTAGTAAGGATTAAGCGGTTACAGAAAATGAATGAATGAATGTTGTTTGTAACTACTTTTACATTACAGTGTTCCTGTACTATGGCGCAGTGGGGCACTGAATCATATCATCCACTCAAAATCAGCCTCAGCTGTCTGTAATCAGGAACAACTGCACTAGTGAGGAGCTGTGCACTAACGTGAGAGCATGCCTTTGTCATCTGCTTTGTATAGCGGCCTTTTTGAATACAACTTACATTACAGTGTCGGTGGTTATTTTCTACCTCACTTTGTTTGGTGTATAGTAAGAGCTATGGCACCACAGGGACATTGTGTGGTTTACAGTGAAGCCCCCATGATATAATGTCCATTAAATTAATGTTAAATTAATACTGAAGGGCACTTCTTACCTGATTAAATCCACTATTTTAACTTAGAATTCATTTTATGCAGCTTTTATGGAGCTTAAGTGATAAGACGTGGTTTCATTTTGTAACTGATAAAGGCTTATATGGCTCCAGGGCGGATCCGGGGAAATGGATCCAGTGTGTAGGAGTGGAGTACCACTAACCACTAGACAGTGATTCATGGATTAGTGTGTGAGGTGGGATCTGAATTTGTTATTTGGAGTTATTTCCAGTCTGTTTTTGCTCTAATAACTACAGAATGCTGGAAAGTATATTTGAATGAACTTAAATTAGATAGCCAACAAGTAATTCACAATATTTTTACAGTAGTGCTAGAAAATAAGGCTTACAAGAAATTGGGTACATTTACAGTAATTAGTTACTAACCTGACTCTGTTGGCTCCGTCTCTTGAAAATAAAACATAAGGTGTGAAAGGCCATCAGTGGCGAAGAATTGCTCCATGCGCTCAATCTGAAAGAGCAGATTCAGAGTTTTAGTCATTTTTGCCTTCGTGGATTGAGCAAAAAATCCTAATGCGATTATTATATCACGCAATGCCCACCTGCGTGCCCTCCAGAACGGCTTCCTCCACCTCGGCCTTCTCCAGGCCTGTGCAGGAAGCCACGATACTGAGCACGTAGTCATGTCTGCCGTCCAGCTGCGCTCGCTTCGCCTCCCGCTCCTCCTTCAGCTTTTGCTGAGAGACAGAGTTGAAAACAGGTGATGTTTTGTGGTGTCCAAACAAGTCTGATTTCGATGAGATCAGATGAATTGGTTCCCAACAAGCTGCCACTCCAAAAGTTCACCATTAATCAATTTAACTTTTCATCACTATAGTTTACTTTATCATTTTTAGATCCCTGGTCAAATTAAGGGTGAATCATCACATCGTATAACTTAGATGCTATAATCTTTCAATGAAATGTAGTGACTTTTGTCTTTAAAATGTCTTCTAATATTTTTGAATATTATTCAGGTAAATATAATATTAACCCGTAATAAGATGCCCCCCCTTCACCCATCATTGAGTAAGAACCGTACTTAGTGAGTGTGACCGTTCTGTCATATGTGAACACACGACAGCACACAGTGTGAACAGCATGAAATTCTTCCTCTGTATTTAACCATTCACCAAGTGAAGCAGCGGGCAGTCAGGAACACAGCGCCTGGGGAGCAGTGTGTGGGGGAGCAGTGTGTGGGGACGGTGCTCAAGGGTACCTCAGAGGTGCTTAGCAGTCTTGGGAATTGAACCCATGACTTCCTGATCACAGGGTGAACACCGTAACCACTAGGCCACCAGCTGCCCCTTTCAGATACTTTACTTACCTTTGACTACTGTCACAGTACAAAAACTGTGTTACAATTGTCACTGAATGTAACCATAACAGCGCATCTCACTGAAGGTCCTTTAAAGGTCCTATTCAACATCTCTGCATAAGTCAACCATTCTGACAGAAGCAAAGTCATTAAATTCCTGCAGAGAACCTTACCTGCTTGAATTCCACTACAGTGATTGTGATAAGACCCTACAATGCAAATGTCGGCTTTTTTTTCCTCCGACGTCTAGCTCTTGTCACTACCATATAGTTCCTTGTGCAGCTATCTGTTTTTATACACGGTTAATGCATTCCTCCATAGCAGGCACCTTCAGATGGTTGATGCTGTTCTGGACCAGTTGGAGATCTGTTGACCACGCATTTGAAGCAATTGGTCCTCCTGCATTACATATGCAGGAAACATGGGAAACAGTTTAGCTTGTTGTTTCTCCATAAATGTGATAATAAAATAATGGTTACATTTTTTCACACCGTTCTGCAAAATCCTAAACATACCGATCCCTGACCCCAATGTGTTTGTTTACACTTCAAATCATGCAAACATTTTAAAATGCTAAGGAAAGTCCTGTCAGCTCAAATATTTCATGACTCAGGATAAAAGAAAATAATAAAAATAATAAATAAATCATTTTTCAAAATGCTTGAGCGAGGCTGAGTCACTCTTTGCATTTGACACCAAATGTGCAAAAAGCCCTCTTTTGAACACACACTCAGCTCCTTTACTCATGCTAATCACCCACTTAGAAGCGTTAAGCATAACAAGAGTGGGTAAACAGCGTGTTTACCCATCAGTGGGAATGCAACAAACAAGCAAACAAAGCTAATACTCAAGAGTCGATGCTCTTGTAAGCACGGACATCAGGCAGACAGCAGATCATACATACTTTAAGCGCTGTGATCTGACTGTTGGATATCAGAGACGACTGTTGAAGCTGCCCTTTAGATCGGGCAGCTCATCTGGCCTCAATACAGCAGAACCGCCCTGGTCTCATAAAGTCAAGACGAAGTCCCACAGGCTGTTATACGGTGTTGCTGGCCAACAGTTTACTCAATTTCGGGATGATCAAAAACAAGCAAGTGTATTTTAGTGCTCTGCCCTGCAGTCCCAGCAGCTCCGAGTGTTCATCTGTCCAGCTCTTTGAAAGTCTGCGGCTCTATTCTCAGGGCAGAGAGCGCAGAGGGTTTTAGGGCGCCGTAAAGTCGGACGTGACAGAACAAAGCTCAGGGCAGACTGGCCACACCGATCTGGGCCCCCGTAAAGGACTGTAAAAGCTGCTTGGCCAGGCTGCTAGGAAACACTGTAAAATAGCTGGCCTATAAATTCAGCCATGTTTTGTGAAGGCGGATGCAGATGCTCAAGATTTTTTTTTCTCGTTTGAAAAAGCGAAGAGCGGGATAATCCACATTAAATCCTCTGAAGTGGACCGTGAAGTGTGAAGACTTCCACTGTCACTAGGTTTTTTTATATATCTTAAAGACAACTCTCTCAAAGTTCTCTACTATAAACTTCAGAACATGTTAATTGCTACGGGAAAAATGATCCTAACATTGTTATCACCGGTGACATTAATAGGCCTATCCCTATTCAGCAGCTAAATAACGTACTAGTTATTTTTAATGACTGAGTAATTAAAGAGGTTTTTTAAAGACAAATAACACATAATAATTAGACCTGAGTAAACAATAATGAGTCATATTCAGCCTTTCATAAATCCTATTATGCTTTTCCTGGCCAGACTCCACACTCTCCATCCTCCTCACTGGCCCCACCTCCTTATTAGTGTCTCTACCTGTTTCTGATGGTTACCTCTTTTCACAGGTGTTTCTAGTCTGTAGAATAAGAAGAAGCCCTCATATCAGGTCTTGTGTTGTTTTCTCTGTGTTTGCTATGCAAAATCTTTACTTGCTATAAATATACTGTGTTTTCATCATGATTATCAACACCGTGATCACTGCCAACTCATCGCTGCTGATTCACCACAGTGCTTTTAGTAGCATTAAAAAGTAAAACTCTGTCCAGATTATTTTACCTTGGTGTAAGTGGTTCTCAATCTTGGCCTTAGACGCTATCCTGGCCTTCACATTTCTGTGTTTTCCCTGTTCCTTCAACACTCACATGAACAAGAATGAACAAGAAAAGCCTTGTTCATTCATTGATTAGTTGGATCAGGTTTGGCCAGGTTAGCATGGAAAACTCAAAGATGTCCCAAGCAGGGTGGCTCCAGGACCAAGGTTGGGAAACCTTTTTGAACACATGCTTAGAGGTGAGCACTACTTGGTGATTTTTCATTCAGACACTTGTCACTGCATGGAGGGAATGTAAAATGTATTCACATAGTGTAAAAAATGTATTCACACACTGTATTTTTTCAAATAATTCTGTGTGATGCTCTTACCCAACCTGAAAAATCAACCTCATAAATAGTAACTGATGGTTTGTTTTAATCCACTATTTAATGGAATTTAATGGAGCAAATGTAACAGCCCATCATTCATTACAAGCCACACAATGAGCCATACATTCCATCTGTCTGCACAGCACTTCCACTTGTAACCCTGAGCCATGGAAGCCAATCTATAGGCTCCGTATTTGAACTTGGAGGATTATTCTTTAAGGCATTAAAACAGGGTCCCGATGGATTTGCAGCCCCTTCCTTCAAGAGATGCAGCACATGTGAGACTCTTCATTGATCCGGCTTCTAAGCGTGGAAACAGAGTTCAAGGCTGCTTGCTAAAGAATGGCTGGATAGATGGCTAGACAGCCACCTTTCAGTATGCTTAAATGTCACGCTTCCTCCCTTAAACTGGAATAAGTTAAAGTCTTTTTGGCACTTTTTCTGAAACTGACAAGATCTGAGCCATGGTGGAAATGAACGGCCAAGTCCCCATGACAAAGTAGGCCACCCTCATTTAATGACAGCTGGTTTATTCTGATCAATTTAAACATGAAATCCTCACCCCTGCATCTTCTCTGGTGGTCCCACAGTCAATGCCATGCTCGGATTTAAAGGTGGGTTTACTCTTTGTAACCTATTTCGCTTAATGGGCAAAATCCCAACACTGATCGAATCAGCGATGGATTAGTCGACTTGGTGTTATTTCACTGCATGCCGCATCAAGAGATTGATTGGAGACAGTACCTGGGGAGCTAAAACCCGGTGAACGAGATATTGGGAACCGTTTAATCACTCCCCCACCTCCCGCTTTTCTTTCCCATCGACACTTAGCCCTTAACACTCGGGACAACAGCTGCAGTGAGTATTGACCAGTGCAGCACAGTGTCATAGGCATTCGCATTCTTCGGAAATTTTTTTTTTTTATGTAACACCATGCAGGTCCGTCTTCAAACATGTCACATAGAAATACAAAACGTTCCCCAAAGTGGTTCTCTACATAGCAAGTCATGTCACAATAAAACTATACAGCAATAGAATCACATCATGCAACCCTCATGTTGAAGTAGTGACACAATTAAGCTTGTGCTGCAATAAGAATACAAGAGCAGCTATTCGATTTTAGCATAATCGATCATATTTGATCTTTTCATGCTCCACTGACAAATGAATTTTTTTAAGGGAACAGATGTCACGAGAGTTCAGTATCATTTAACCAAATGGGAATATTTAGCCACAACTCAAAATCCCCACATTTAGTCTCTGGGAGGGTAGGACGGCCCTCTTTCTCCCCACATTACTCGATGCTAGCCAGTGCTAACAGAGTGTGAAGACATTATACTTGTAGAGTTTGAAAAGGTAAGTAAGAAGGCAAAGTGGCTATTTTTGTCACGTGTGAATACACCACAGAGTGTGAAGAGTGTGAAATGATTACTCTGTATTTAACCCATTCACAGTGCACAGCCAGTGACCTAGCGCCTGGGGTGCAGAGTGTGGGGGGACTTCTGATCTCAGGGGCAACTCCCTGACCACCAGGCCAGCAGCAGCCCTGAACGTTCCTTGTGGAGATTCCTTGTGGGACGTCTAACCATGTGCTAGCCTTTAGCGCCCCAGTGTTGGTAGCATTGTGAGAAAGGGGGAGACCTAGCTAGTGGTAATTAAACAGGGAGAAAGAGAAACTTTGAGCAACAAAGTTACACTTAGATTGTGTGAATAATTACAATCTTTATTTAGCATGCATGTAAAATTATTGATTAGGTATAGTTTTTTACCCAGTTTACTCCCCAATTTAGTGTAGTTTCACTTGTTATTAGGTCTCCCTTTATCACAAGACGCTGCCAAGCCCAAGCATCCTCCAAGACACATCTTTTTGAACACATGCTTAGAGGTGAGCACTACTTGGTGATTTTTCTTTCAGACACTTGTCACTGCACTTTAATTTTACCCCTTAAAATTACCCTCAATTTGACCTTAGTTTCCCATACAGGAAATTAAGGAAAAGTGCACAGATTACGGCTGATTAAGAGGTCAAATTAATGAATTTTCCCCTTACTTTTTTAAACTCGCCCCTTAAACAATATAACCTTCTGAATTAACGGCTTACATTTAAGATGAATGGGTTTCACATTCATGCCTTAAATCTAATTTTAAGGTAAAATCAAGGGGTTGGTTTCACGAATAAACAGCCACTTAATTCAAATGAAGGAGTTTGGTGTATTTTCAGGGGAAATTAAGTTAGGGTTAAGCACATTTGAAATACATTGTGTTTCGTAGTGTGTGCAACAGAGAGGTTGTCCTTCAGAGAGATGCAGGCATTTTATGGTCTCCTGGACTCCCGTTCATGGACGGCTGTGGCATCTCTAAGGACTGAAATCACAATTTCCTGACGATAAGGCAGTGGAGTGGCTTCCGCACCGGTTTCATGAATAATTCTTGGTAATTCTGATTGCTCTGATGCTTAATGATAGGTAAATCTAAATAAAAAACCGATGGCCCAACAAATTCATTCCATCTGTATCCCCAACGGCCCAACAAAACCCCACAATTATCCACAGGCCTGGATGTTTTATACAGTAACTCATTAATGCTAAGGAACAGCCCTGCTCTGATGGTCCTAAAGGAATAGCCCACAAATTGCTAATGGTGTTAAAACAAGCATAAGCTTTGGGGGCAAGATTTGCAGGCTAGCTTGAGGTCACGCACCAGAGGATCCAGGAGGAGCTAAAACAAGCCTGGACAAGCAGGAGGCAAAGTCGGTTATTGACCTGCAGAACGGACAGGAGCACTTAGCAAGCGCAGGGCACTCCTCCCTGGCCATACAGTGGTCGCCTAGCGACTGGACACACGAAGGCGACCGCAGTCAAGGAGCTTTCTGAGCGGAGTAAACAAGTCCCTTAAACACGAGACCACAAACACATGAATCCATGCCAACCAAGGGGCAGGGAAAGTGGCGTAGAGTGATTTGCTGGTCCAAAGGAAAACAAATACGTCAAAAACATTTTAAGTGTTAAAATCAAAATGCAATTTACAAACAGGATTGTGCCATTTAAGCGGGCAACTGTAATTATATAAATCAGCTTCAGATCAAACACTGAGTTCTCTTTGTAGCAGCCTTATTCCTAGAAAACCAAGAACAAACACAATCAAAGCTGATGCGTTTCTGACAAATAAAACAGCAAGCCCACTCTAATAACAGCCCATGTACCCGTAAGGCATGACACACCAGCGTCCAGCAAAGCCAATAAAGCAGAAAAGCCAGACATGGGGACTGATGGTAAGACAAAATCCTTGCACCGCCACCCCTGTACTTCTGCAAGGACTCACAGCAGCATGGGGAGCGCAAAGCAAATATAAGCCAGCAGCCTTTACCAAATTCATTTAGCATGCAGGTGAAACTCAAGGTTACCCGAGATGAGAAAACTCTCAGAAGTCCTGAGACACACAGCATCCATATCTTACCTTTAGCACTCTGGCCACACTCTGCTTCCAGAGCTGCTTCCTAAAAGAGCGGGACATCCCAGGTCCTTATGCAGGTATCTCAGGTCTCTTCCACTGGAACACAATCACCAGCTCTGGCTGTAGCCAGGACATGAAGAAGCGTATGGATTTCTTGCACCTTGCTTGTAAACACTACCTGACCTACCAGGGCTCGTTAGAGTCACCCATAAACTATTCAAACAACATAAAGTCAAGCCTGGAGCCATAGCACCAAGGTTCCAGAGCTTCAAGGCCTAAAAATCAATCTTCAGCTGATCATAAAAGCTGCTTCCCTCGAAGTGTTTGAGGTGCTTGCCTGAATAAAGCTGTTTAATCCAGTCTTTGTCTGAGAACCGGTGACCCCTCTGAATATTTACATGAGGATCAGCGCTGTGTACTGAGCCTGTGTAGGTGGCGGTACACAAAGCAAAATGCAAAGAAAAAAAGTCTTCCTGACTCCCTTCACCCTTTCAAGCAGCATGCGACTGCTCAGAGAGATGCACCTATCTTGCATTGTGCACAATGTTTTGTCAAGAAATGTAATTTCGCGGCAAGCACTGGCAGAAAGATAAAGTATTTTCTCTATAAGGAAGCGGAAGGAGCTTAAATAACAAACAGGCCTACTTGAAGAATGTTCATAATCTTACTATAGACACGCTATAGAAACAGAGCGAGGAACAAATTTGCCATTTTGAGTGTGGCGCTCAGAAGAGCGCAACACAGAGCATTTATTATTCATCAAAGCAGAGTTTTATTTAGTCGCATATTTCTGCTGAGGCCGAGTTTTGACCAACTACTGTATACGGCAAGGGAACTACAGACCCAATCTCGGGTTAGATAACAGCATAGAAAAAAAAACAAATTCAAATCCATTTCAGTTGCATTTTACATGTATAGCTCTTAACTGCCAGTCCGGACCCATAATGATCATGCCGAAGAACATAGTGGCAGGAAAAGCTCCCTCAAGCAGAAATTTATGAAGAAACACAGAGAGGAACCAAGACTAAGAAGTAAAGAAACCCATACTGCGCTGGAAAAGGTAGTTTTGAGATAAGAAAAACAAGTTCACAAGAGGCAGTGAGATCAAAGAGAATAAAGATCCATCAGATAAATCAGTGATGTGTGGAACACATATAGGAAGTGAGATATGAGAACACTGCAGGTAGGAAGTTCTTCAGGAAAGAGTTCATGTTAGGATACAGCGAGAGTGAAAGAACATGGAAAGAGTGCTGCTGTTCCCTCACCTTGCCTTCTTGACAAGACATCCAATGAGGGTTATAAATTTGGAATGTAAGGGTTCTGCTTACCTTGTTCTGAAAGTCGGGTTGAGTGTGTAGCATCTTAAACGCTGCCAAGTTCTCTGATAATCCCCCTCTTAATTAATATTACAGTCCCTGAGATCATAGTCCAACTGCAGCTAAACCCTGGGAGCTGTAAGCCAAGCTAACCCTCTCAGACCATGACACCTTTTTCACTCCTCACCAGCTCCTCAGACACCAAAATGGTATTTGGTTACCACCTGTCTGCTTGGTAATCAAATGATGAGGCCCTGTTGTCCTCTCACATATCAGATGCTGGATGTGGGACTGAATGGAGCATTGTTGTTAAGGTCACAACTCCAGAAGCTTCTAGCCCAAGGAACCCAAGGATATGAAGACTCCATTCAATGCATCACCTCTGTGAACTTTGGCATTCAGGCCAAACCTCCTCGATACACATGAAGAATGGTTCCTTAAATGGTCAAAGCCTTCAGGGATCCACCTGAGAAGGAGGTTAATAGCGCAGGGCTGCATGAATATAAATGCCCTGTATGCTAACGGCCTGAAACTAGGTTGCAAGTAATTGCTTTAGAGTTCAGGGAAATGGAGTGTGGAATTGAGTAGGAGGTGAAAACTAGCCTATGCCCTGCAGTTAAACTTCTCCAACTAGCCAAAATACAGACATACCGATTTTCAGATCCTTAAAACACCACAATCAGAATCAGAAAACTTTATTCATCCCAGAGGAAATTGTTTATGTTGTGACCGCCACAACACAGACACAGAGAGACACAAGACACCAAAATATAGTAAAATAAAAAGTAAGATAAAACACAATAATAAAATAAATACATCTAATATAAGTCTAAATAGAATCTTGCTAAATAGAAACAATAGAAAGTTGTGTATGGAGTTTTAAGCAACACACATTGCCTCAAAGCAATCTTCGAGACCCCTAATGATCAGGCCAAGTGAGATCTCGTTAGGAAAAACACTCCTGTGTGCCACTCTTAATGAAGCTTCTCTACTATTTCTATCAGTTTTCCTGAAAAACAGAGTCCTTTTTTTAGTCTGAGGTCTGAAATCAAATTTCTAGGGGGGCTGGTGCCAGAAACCCCTCCCATTCCGAGACACTCCACTGCCTGCAAGGCATTGGTAGTTCACTGTAATGATTGAGAGATGAAAAATATGAGCAAAAACATCCTCTTCACCAAGGCAAAGAAATTAATAATCAATGTTATAGTGCTCAATCATTTTATTTTCACCTGGAAAAGTAAAGACTGCTGAAAGCCTCTATTTAAAAATAGACAGAGCTCAAATAATAAAAACAAGAATCTAGAGTGTGCAATAACACTTCAAAATGTGTTATTATTCAGGTTGGAAGTTTCTTCTTTTTGGAAAACCCATAAAGTTTCACATTTATTGCGTTCGTCATTATTTATATTTTAGCCCGGGGCAGGAAGGCCTTGTGAGATTACAATGAGTGACAATAAGCCCATTCTCTTTAAAGCTCAGGCAGAAAATTCTAGCCGACGATCCGCACGCTGATTCTCCAACCTTTTCTGGAGCATCAGGCAAGCCATCACACTTCACACTTGACTGAAACTCCAGCAGAGGAAAGGCTTTTATTACTGGTGTCTTTCAGAAGCCGGTGTCTGATGTTCCACACAGAGGCCAATTAAGAGCGCTCAAATGGTCGTGGTGACGTCCATGCGTGATCACACAGCAGCACGGGCCCCTGCAGAGTGCCGCATCGACTGCTGCATTTGATACTCTGAGACTGATTGTGAAGTTTTGCATTTAAAAGCAGTTATAGCATCAATATTTCACCGAGTCGTGGCTGATTTTTCTGCAGCAAGCTGCCTCTTAGCGAGGGCGCGTGTAACTGGAGACCCCTGCTGAATTATGCAGAGCCTCAGAGAGATGGCTCTCCTGCAGGAAAGGAGAAACACAGGCCTACAATCACACACACGCATACACACACACACACACACATACCCACACACACTCACACAGAAACGCAAACAGCTGCCCACATACCAATATCTCTATACACACAGACACACAAAAAAAGATCGAAAGACGCAAACACCCACACCCTATGACTCTTAGCACACACACACACACACGCGCACACACACACACACAACCCAACACCAACCTCAACCTCAACCCCCACCCGTGGCTCACACTGATAAACACAGCCACCCATACAAGTGTGTATTCCTGACTTTGTGGGGTGTTTCCTTGATCTTCTGTGTGGCTGTATGTAAATGCAGCTGTGTTGATGCTTTGTCTCTAACCTTAAATTCAGCCCGGAATCAAACTGCACCCTTTTATCTTGTTAGTTCAGCATGATGATCTCATTTTAATGATACATTTCCTGTAATTGCCTTCTAAAATGCCTTCTGATTTTTATGACATCACTGTGCAGCAGTCGCCAAAAAAAAAAGGCTAACCAAACGTCACCACCTCAGCTAGCCAGTCTTAGATAACATGTTTCACTTGGAAACACATTCCAATCCATTCGAGTGTTCATGTCAAACCTCTACGGCCAATCAGATTCAAGTCTCTGAGCACGGAACAGAGTGAAGAAAAGACATATGGACAAACGGAGGGGGAAGTCAGAGGGCAGCGCAAAAATGAGCAATCGAGATGCTGCAGACGGTAAGTGATGCCAGGTCTTATCCCATAAGAGGTAAATCTAAGACGCTCATATCGTAATCTCAGGGACCTCACAGCAGCCAGCGTTCACCGACAATCTAATCACGCCTTGCTACACTCACCTTCCTTTGACCTACCCTTCCCTTCCACAGTAGTACAAGGAGTTGCTGGTATTACCAACACTACATCTTGCTGCCAGGCTCATTCTATACTGACTGAAAAATCCTGCTATTGACATATATAAAGCTCTATCTTTGTCTCTAAGTGAAATCCTCCTCATGAACCATCATTACCCAGATCGCATGGTGCAGGCTCCCAATTAGTACATTCAATTATAAAAGCTAGAGCAGCCAGTAGAACTTTTTCATCTAAAGCCCCCATCTTCCCAGCCTTACAGTCTGTGTTCAGTTCTCAGAAGCGGTTTTTAAGTCTTGGTTAAAAACCCCCTTGTCTAGTGAAGGGTCGGGTCATTTGTTTTCCTCTTAGATGTGAAGTGGAATGAGTAAAAGCTTGTGCTACTTTACTCTACAAATATCATCGCGTAGCTCAGGCTACTTCACTCACAAATACCCGCAAGTGGAAGTACAATTATTCTTAGAAAATAGTCGTCTAAAGTAATTGAAACTGGGTTAATGTCCACTATATGGACAAAAGTATTGGAATGCCTGTTTTTTAGGGTTTGGGCTAGGCCCCTTACTTCCAGTGAAGGGTAATTTTAATGCTTCAGCACACCAAGACATTTTGGACAACACCATGCTTCCAACTTTGTAGACACAGTTTGGGGAAGAACCTTTTCTATTCCAGCAGGACTGTGTCCCAGAGCACAAAGCAGCTTTATAAAGACATGGCTGGATGAGTTCAGTGTGAAAGAACTTGACTGGAGTCCTGACCTCAACCCCACCCAACATCTTTGGGATGAACTGGAACGGAGATTGTGATCCAGACCTTCTCGTCCAACATCAGTGTCTGACCTCATAAATATTCTATAGAATGAATGGACACAAATTCACACACAAACTCCAAAATCTTGTGAAAAGTCTTCCAAGAAGAGTAGAAGCTGTTAGAGCTGCAAAGGGGGACCAACAGATTAAAGTCTATGGATTTGAATGTAATCTCATTAAACTCTGTTGGTGTAGTTGTCAGGTATCCCAATACTTGTAGTGCATGTAGTGTATGTAGTATAGTAGATCCACAGTGCAAAGATGGTTAACAGCAGTATTTAGGTTTTTGTTGATACTACTGCAGAGTTAAACACTCTAAATCTGACCATCGACCACCTGCAGCTGTTATCCCCAAATGACCCTGGAGGATGTGTGTCCACAGTGAAAATGTGCTGGTTTCTTTATTATAGTGAAAATCTAAATGAAAGTCCATGTCATGATCATTACACGGAGCTGAAAAATGCAGAGCTCGGGGGAAAGAATTGTACAGGCAAAAACAGCTGACTTCCTCCGAAGAGCTGAACATCTGAGAAAGCTGTGAGTGACTGCCACTTCACCTTAAGCAGTAATACAAGAACTGAGAATGATTTATTAACTAAATTTATTAACTGTGTATATGGACCATATGCGTGTGATTGTCTGCAGGGCTGAAAAACATGAAAAGGAAAGAAAGTGGAAAAGCTCCAGCAAAAGGAACGACTTTAAAGATTGTTTATGCACCTTGGAGGAGCTTGAAAACAAGTTTAACAGTGAATTCAAGACTGAAGGCAAGATTGAAAAGTATTTCACTTTGGTTTGTCTTTTAATGTATGGTCATATTTTAATTCAGACAAGTAGGTCTAACGATAAGGCCTAATGGAAATTTGTTTGCATGTTTAATTTAAAAGGACATTTAAGAGGAATTCCTAAAATTTTAAAATTTTGCTTCAAAAGCTGATGTTCTGATGTTCTGAAATGAGACATTACAGAGGGACTTAACAGCTTGGATTTCGTTATGTGGGTGGTGACAGGAACAAGGAATTGCAATGTCTACAACTATTTTGCTTACTATCCAAATCCCTCCAGTGAACACACACATCTAAAGAATATGCGTAAGACTTTGGATCTGAACTCAGGCATCAGGCACAAACATTTCATTTAATATCTTATTGGTAAAAAGCATTTAGAGACATACAACTGTTCAGATGTCTGGTTCCTATCACCACCATTGTGAATAATCCAGATGCTGTACGTTTCTGTCGAACACACATCAACACTCTGTATGACTTTGCTTAAATCTTTTTAATTTTAAATCTTTCTAAAACCATTTAATTAAGCAGAAATTAGGAAAAGTCTTAAAATTCATTTTTAAGAAACTGTTTTTATTTATCAGTGATGAGGGTACAGCAACAACTGCAGAAAATTAGGAACAGTGTCTACAGATTCCAGGTGCAGTTGACTGATGTGAGGCCATCTCCTGACTGTAAGTAGGCATGACACCTGTTTATTTTATATAAATACCTAGAAACAACACAAATACCTAACTAGAAACAAGCCTTTCTGTGTTCATACCAAAATCTAAACTGAATTGGTTGTACAGATTCCTCATGAATTATTTTATTAAATAATGTATTTATCTTATTTTGTCTCTGATGGATGACAGTGTTAGAAAAATTAAAAGACCTCATGGGCGAGATTGAAAGCTCTATCAGCACTTTTAAAGAACAAGAACATCGAAGGTATGACCACATTTAAAACTGTTACTGTCATGGATAAACTGTTACAAAAGATGTTTTTGGAAAATAATTTATTTTTCTTGGCACCTGTGTAGCTTTGAAGAACTCTTAAAAGAGGAAAGAACTTGCTGGCAGGAGATATGTGCCTTTGAGAAGAAGATTGATGCTTGGTCATTTTCTCTGATGAAGGACAGTGAGTTCCCCATACCGCCCAAAGCCAGACTGTGTGTGGACAGAAAAGGGAACGAGGATCTTCCTGCAGAAGTGACAGCACTAGAAATATTTCTGCAGCAGAATGGGGGGCAGTTGGGTGGCTGGGACCAGTACGACCACCAGAGTTTCCTGAAGGTTTGGACCAAGCACTGTGGCAAACCCCCATACAGGTCAGAGGTTAAGCTTTACTTACCAGGCAAGACTGAGAAGGATATACGACTGCATGAGGCCTGGTACCTGGAGCTCCGCCATCTCCGGGAAAAGAGGAAAGAGGTATTCAATTACTTTCCATCCCCTGGTATGGGGACGTGCAGTACTGCCTCCTGCAGTTAATTATTTGTCTATCCAGGCATCCTTTTGAGTGTGTGGGTGTCTCCTCAAAATTTTTGAACTGATCCTGAACCGAGTCCTGTAAGCTAATACAGCTGGACAGCAGAGACTTCAAGTGCAGCAAAAGGAAATTCCACTGATTGTTAATGCCAGTTTATGTCACCTCTACAGTTCATTAGTGTAAGCTCGCACCTCTTGGTGCAGGTTTTAGGAACAGACTTTCATTTTTTGCATCAACATTAGTTTTTGGTGACTGGATCACATTCGGATCTCACCTGACAGTGTGAAAAGCCACATGTAAAGACACCCATGAATGGATTATGAGCTTGTCTATTCGTAAAGCAACAGGGAGAGATGAAATCCAGCCAAATACAATTCAGACATGAAAGATGGGTTCATGCAAGGTGTAAACAGTGTCTTTGGTTGGTCGTATGCAGTCATGCTAGAAAGCCATCTAAGTTGTAACAGATGGCAAGATGACCTGGCCCAGTGGCAGCCAAGCAGCCCCAAACCATGATACTGCCACCAGATGGTGGACTCTGATGAACAGTGACATTAAAGGCCTGCAGAACCTTAGATGTTACTCTGGGGTTCTTTGTGATCTCCCAGAATGTTATATACCTTTCACCTGGATTGTTTTTTTATTGGGAAACCACTCTTGGGGAGGGTAACAGGATTTTCTCAATTTTTAAACACACCTCTGCCTGACAGTGGATTAGTAAAGTCTAAACTCTTCAGAAATTGTTTGGTGCCCTCATCCTGAAGAGCATCAGTAACTGTTTTGCTGAGATTGACATAGACCTTGATAAAATACAGCACAGGGTAGTTATGTCTTGCCATGTTGATTTCTATGGTGCCTTTCAGGTTCTAGGTACAGTTCCGTTTCAATTTAGTTTAATACGGTTTCAGGTCACACCCCACCCTTACCATCCCTTCCTAATTCAATTTTCATTTGTTATTTAAACAGTGAGGCTTCCATAAATAGTGCAGGAGACTCCCAATTGATTGTAGTATAACAGAATTAATCTCCTGACTAGGGCTGTGCGATATGGACAAAAGAAACCATCAATCAATCATGATTTTCTTGAACAATATTGCGATTTTGATTTTAATCACGATTTTGACACACATACATTTTTACAGTGTCAATATGAAACATTTTTTCATATTCTATATGAAGGAAAACAATTAGATCTTTATCAAAGATCTGTAACATGTCTCTAAAACAGACATAAAGCAAATTTTTTTGCCATGCATAAGCCATAGACCTCTTTGTGACACTGCCTCAGATGTTGAAATAGGTTTGTTGTGTTACCCTGTTTTGCCGCAACGACAGACTGACAGGTCTTACAAATTTTTTTTGGCTCTGTGATACATCATCTTTCCTGTATCCGAAGTAATCCCACACCACAGATGTTGACGTTTTTTTGGGCACTCATCATCCCTGTTTTTGCAGCCTATTTGTCGTTTAACTGAGTCTCCTGTTCTCGCGCTCTGTTTAGGCGCGCTGCGTTGTGACTGGTTCAAATAGCAAACTGCGGGAAAAGTGGGGAGCGCGCAAAAAATCGTGCTGTAAGGCGATTTAGAAATCGTACATATTCACATCGCGATTTCGATGCGATTTCGATTAATTGCTCAGCCCTACTCCTGACCTAAATTATTCCCCATGACAAAGTGATATTTCAGTTTTGGCAACAAAAACATTTCATGCAGGCTCACTTCACTACACAAATGAATGAAAACTGTGATTGTGTTAATTATTTGAGTTCTCTTTGTTTCCTGTCACCTGGGCTAGGGGACCTCAAGACAGTTACAGTAATCCCCCAGTTTTACGCGGATCAGGAGTCTTGGATTCAGTCACACGCTGATTTTTTTTGAGAACCAAACTCATAGTTTTTCGTGGAAATCCCCACAATAGCATGGAAACTGCAAATATCCTCCGCCTTTTTTTGCTTTTTTGTGGCAATAAATATATTTTTCTGGATGTTTTCACACAAGGGGACTCAGGGCAGGCTGT
>JBBPCY010000007.1:24115931-24126359 GCA_037974405.1 Brachyalestes nurse | reverse complement strand
GCCTTACACATACATGAAAATATAAGCAAGAGTGTGTTTACTGGTTAATACACTGCTGTTTATTTAAAATAAACGAATACAAACCAAGCCTCATTCTTTAGAACTTTTTGTTACTTAACTTCGCTGTATCAGAACCGTACCAAACCGTGATGTCAGAACTATAGTGTGAACCGAACCGTGACCTTTCTGTACCGTTACACCCCTAGAAGGTACTGATAATGACTGACAAGCACTAAAAACAATAACAAAGAACTACCGATTTTGGTAAATGGACCACAGAAGTTATTTTGGGTCCGGCATCAGAAACCTGATTGTGATGGGGCCTTGATGGTAATTGACATGGTAGAAATACATGGTTATAAAGTAAGTAAATGTTCATATAATGGAGAATGAAACACACGACACAAGGTCCGAATCGCCCTTAGCCCTCTGTAAGCTTTATGAACTGGATGAAATCAGGTCCTTCGAGCTGAGCTGGAAATCCCCAAAGAATATGCTCTTAAAAAGCACCCAATTGCTTAAATTTAAATTGGCCAAACATTCAGCCAAGCTCAAATAAGGCTTATTTATATAGCTTTGCTTGAGTTAAGCAAGTAGGTATCTCTGTTTTAGTAGAAAGTAGAGGTAGGATCATACATTTGTATCAAAAATATATGAGAGCTTGAGATCTGGAATTTATGCAATGATAGGCAAGTATAAGTTAAAAAGCTTTTTTTGCCCTGATTCCTAAGGCTTGTTCCTTCCCAAATTATGGCCTTGTCACAGAACACGCACATTTTAAATATGATGCTTTAGCCACTGTAGTGCAAAACCAGCTGAACCACAAATAAGAAAGAAGCAGCTTCACAGCATCCCACATTCCGGTGCCAGCCTTAGGAAACAAGATGTGAAAACAGTCTAATTCTTAGTGTATTACATTAGAAAGTCTTGAGTGTCTTTGTTGATGATACTCCATTACACTGATCAGTTTTTAATGATTCCCCCAATTTGTAAATCATTAAAGACCAATGAACACACCTGATTCAGTTCAGCAAGGCTACAAGAGCATCTGAATGTGAGAGTCAGGTGGAGATGATTAGAGCTGCTGGAGAGGAACCAGGAGCAAAACTAATTAAGAATGAGTCAGCGGTGCCCTGTTGCTGCAGACATTTCGTCCTCCTGTTCTTCTGCATATTGCTGTGAGTTATCTCCTAGCCTGTATTATATATATCAGTGTGCTAGTGGCTAGGGTCTTGCTGTCCCCTGCCCACCGTAATCTCAGGCTTATCAGATTTCTGTGTGTTCCAGTACATGAGCAACGTGGAGCCGTGGTGTAAGGCGTGCGGAGAGGGCGAGCTTCCCTCAGAGCTACAGGACCTGGAGGACACCATCCACCACCACCAGGGCCTGTACGAGCACATCACAGCCGCTTACTCCGAGGTAAAGCCCTTTCTCCCCCTGCTAACCTTCTGCTACGTTGTGGTTCCATTTTAATAGATAAAACGAGGAAGCATCTACTTGCGTTGTCTGGATATTTAAAGTAATTACTAGGAATTTGTCACCCCATGGAGCAATACCTTTTATCTCTATTTTTTCATTTGGCATTGTGAGAAAAATTAACGTTGGCCCAACACCAGTGGCTCAAATGTTTTTGTAGAAAGAACTTGAAAGTGTCTTATTTTGTTTCTGTTGAAAGAGTTGATATCAGTACGGACACTTTATATACATTTTGGGTTTGCAGAGTTGTTTACTGAAAGAAAATCACTCGTTACACTTCTGTAGATAAAAAAAGAAAGGGCAAAACTTATGGCCGTTGTGGGCTGTAGTGGATGAATGCTGCCAACAGAAACAATGAAAAGACTACTGTGAATGATACACACAGAAAGTGAAAGAGCTGTGTACTGCATTAAACATTTGAATAAATAAGAGATTTTAGGGCCAGGTCTTTTAACAAACATTTATTGTAAATACACACTAAGCAAAATAGCACTGATTCTAAGACAGAATCAGGCTTATCCCCAGCCTAGTTTAGACCAGGTGTCTCTGACGCTCGTGGTTTGAACCTCGACAGGTGAGTCAGGATGGGAAGGCCCTGCTGGACAAACTCCAGCGCCCTTTGACCCCGGGCAGTGCCGATTCGCTGACGGCCTCGGCCAACTACTCCAAAGCAGTGAACCACGTGCTGGACATCATTCACGAGGTGCTGCACCACCAGCGGCAGCTGGAGAACATCTGGCAGCATCGCAAGCTCCGCCTCCACCAGCGCCTGCAGCTCTGTGTCTTCCAGCAGGACGTCCAGCAGGTAGGCTTCACCCTCCAACCCGCCTTATCAAACCAGGTGTCTCTCATTAACCTGATTCAAAATGTAAATTCAGCGTACACAACCATTTCTATACCTGTTTTTGCCACAGTGTATTTCAAAGAGTCTTATAACCCTTACCATGCAAGTGGTACGGATCCGTGCTGGCGGCGCAACAAATGGTAAATCATCATCAAACGGCTTCTTAAATAGACGTACCCCTGGTTTGTGTTGATGCTCGAAACGTGAGCTTTTTTTGGTGTTCCAATGTGATGTAGAATCAAACTTGTAATTAAAAAAACATGTAATAACAATAATAACCACTGCAGGGGTTTAAAAAATGATCTCGCACGCAAATACCCATGAAGAACAAAAATGGCAAAAAAATTTCTTTTAATTTGGATCTTAGAAACAAGCGGAACGACACAAGATCTTAGAACCCGGGAGAATTTTCAGCATAGTTTCCGCCCACAAGTGGGTGGGGAAACCCCCAGTGGGAGGGGGTGTCCGGAGAGCGGGCGAGTCACAGTGCGTAGAGCGAAAGAGCAGCAAACAGGTGCCCTAGTGTTTTGAAATCTTGGAGAGGCTATGTATAGTTTATTTCTAAAAAATCAAGTTTAGTTACACGTCACAAGCCCGTTTTGGAGTTGATTGGGTTGACAGATGATGAGTGAACTGTTACCGCTGCCTTAGTGGTCTTCTGGTTGCTAATAGCTGTGTCAGTCCACGGCCCAGGACATTGTTATTCTGTCCTCGCCGTCTGATTGTCAGGAGTCTTTGGGTAGCAAAATACCGTGTCGGACGGCATTCAGAGGCCCTCGAATAATGAATGTAAACTAAGTTTCTCACTTATCTGTTTGAAACAGGCTTCTGCTGTTCGACTGAGTGTGGAATAATGAGAGCGAATGAATGGGATGCAGGGATGAAGCGAGGCATCTAAGTACTGGAGCAGCTCATGGGCATCCTAAATGAAAAATGAACCCTGTTTTTTTCAAGCCCCTCAAATAGAAGGAATGATAACCACTGCCTCTCTTCTCACAAGTTAAAAAAATAATTTAATAAAAAAAACACTTTTCCAAGTATGGACAACCTTTAAAAACATGTTTGGAGTCTGAAGTTTCTTCCTTAAAGTTGCACTGGAGACGCAAGGCTAAAGTAGCTCACAAGTGGGCGACTGGTGTCCTGGTTGTTAGGAAGTTGCCCCTGTGATTGGAAGGTTGTGTGTTCGAATCCCAGGACTGACAATGGCGGCACTGAGGTACCCCTGAGCAAGGTACCGTCCCCACACACTGTGTTCCTGGCTGCCCACTGCTTCACTTGGTTAAATGCGGAGAAAGAGTTTCATATTTTTCACACTGTGTGCTGTGCTGTGTTTATGAATGACCATAAGGGCCACTTTACTTACTTAGTTAACTGAGGCTTATATCTCAGCTCCATGCGAACTCCCAGACCAAATCTTCTCAAAGGTTTGCCTCAAAGTGTGTGAAGTACTGTAATGAGTACCTATATTAATGAATTGGTACGCCCTCAAAATCCAAAAATGTTCACCTTACCATGGGCGCAAACGCCCCTAATCCCCCGGTCGCGCATGTGCATAGATAGATACATTTTCTTTTAACTACTTTTAATCACTGCCAAATGGTGCTGAACGTGCAAACTGACTTTTAACCAAAATTAACTAACTGGTCGAAATGAGGAAGGCACGCTGACAGAGTCACTCAAGTTTCAGAGTTCAGAATTTTCCTCAGAGCCTGACAGACAGAACTCGGATCTGGACTGTAACCCAGCATCACGAGGGAGCTCCAAAAGTTTATCCTGAACCACAGGGGCAGATCTCTCCTCTCTGGACTGGAGAACGGGTCTCGTGGCGGGGCGTGAAGTCGAGGGGGCGGGGCGGGGCGGGGCACGCAGTGACAGAAGTGCTGATATCAGACCTGCTCTGACTGAATTTTGATTGGGGCAGAAGCGAGGCTCCGCTGACCGGCTGGAATCATATTTTAAAACTTAATTATTATTTTTCTTTCCTGAGTGGTGGTACCTAGAGATCCAGTATGAAGTTACTCAAATTAGGTAGGCATTTGCGCAGTGAAGACTGAAAACGGGTGCGCATTTGTCGTAAAACATACGCCAATTCTTGCTTGCGTACCACTTATGCCAATCCCTGGTTATTAGGCATCATCCCTTAGTTTAGTATCCCCAAATCCTGGAAGGCCATTGTCCAGCTTGGTAGGGTTGTTCCTCTTCTCAGACACACTCACTAAACCTGGAACTGTTAAGTAAAGTAAAAGCAAAGTGACCATTCTGTCATACGTGAACACACCACAGCGTGAACAGCACGAAATTCTTCCTCTGTATTTAACCCATTCACCAAGCGAAGCAGCGGGCAGCCAGGAACACAGCGCCAGGGAGCAGTGTGTGGGGTGGTCTCTTGCTCAAGGCTACCTCAGAGGTGCCACTAGCAGTCTTGGGATTCAAACCCACAACCTTCTGATCACAGGGCGAACTCCCTAACCACCAGACCACCAGCTGCCCTGCAAAAGCAGTAGGGTGGTGGCTGGGGGGGCAGTGTGTAGGGACGGTACCTCAGTGGTGACACTAGCAGTGTTGGGATTCAAACCCACAACCATCTGATTGCAGGGGCAACACCCTAACCACCAGTTGGCCGGTGAGTTGAATCAGGTGGGTTTGAGTATTGAATTCACTAAACTATACAGGGCACCGGCCCTCCAGGACCGAATCTAGGCACACTTGCTTAGGATTAAAGAAATCTAGATTTAAAACACACACATGCAACACTAAGTGTTGTAAACAGTATTAGCCTCCAGTGCAAAGTTTGGAATCAAACCATGTCTTGGATAGTCAGTAACATTTGGGGGGTAGAGGGGGCTTCCTGTATATTTTTGCTGGACTATTCCTTTTCTCTCTCTCTCTCTCTCTCGCTCTCTCTCTCTCTCTCTCTCTCTCTCTCTCCTCACCCTCTCAGGGAATCCTTGAAGGTTACCATGGTTACATCATTTGATGTATGCCCCATAAAATATTGCCAGGGGAGGACTCCTCTGTTCAGATGTATGCAGCGAATGCGTACGATTATGTTGCACGCACGATTATGTGTGTGCCATGATGAGGCAGATGAAAGGTGCTATAGTGAATAATGCATGAGTCAGAGAACGAGGGGTGTGTGTGTGTGTGTGCGCGCGTGTGTCTGTGTGGTGAGAAGTAGGAAGCGTCTCTTCTGGTGTGAAATAAAAAATGTGTCTGTAGGTTTAAGTCATCTTGCGTGGGCTATTTCAGGAGAATAGATGACAATAAAACCGTCTCTAGAGGGAGAAGCACATCCAGGTTTCCAACAATTTTCTGCATAAATCTGCACTGCAGTAAGATGTGACCTGAGACAGTACCAGCCAGAAGTTTGGACACAATCTCTTAAAGGCTCTTAAAGGCTCTGTCACATTTATTAATTTTTTTTTAGGGTGTACGTGAAGGTGAAGTTTTAGGGTATCGTCTAAACTCTAAATCGTCAGTTTTAGATTCTTTAAAGCAGTCCTTTGCCTTGATGCGGCTTTGCACACTCTAGGCAGTCCCTTAAGCAGCTTCATGCGAGACAACTTCAATGCTAACGAGCTTGAAGAAGTTCCACATGCGCTGAGATCTTAAAAATCCTCCATATGTATCACTGTTTCTTTTTTTGGCGCAGAATGCAGGAGTTCTCTAAAAGCTCAACCCTTTTGATCAGTTACAGAGTCGTATACTAGAGTTTGGATAAAGCCGGTAACGTTACCAGGTTTGATTTTCTTACTGGAAATAAGTACACACCCTCCGTAGATAGTCCAGTGAAACATTTTCTGCAAAGCTAGCAAACAATTTCTGTTTACTTACTGACTTCACAAGAACCTGTTGCAAATATATCTTTAAACGGAACAAAATCTATCTTCTGTTTTAGATTCTTTGAAGCAGTCTTTTGCCTTGATGCAGCTTTACACACTCTAGGCATTCCCTGAAGCAGCTTCATGAGAGAAAACTTCAGTACTAACAGACTTCCACATGCGCTGAGACCTAAAAAAAACCCGTCAAATGCGTCACTGTTTTTTTATGGAGCAGCATTCAAGTGTTATCTAAAAGCTTAAGCCTTTAGATCAGAACGTTCGACAGCCCTGGAAACATGACCTGTTTTATCTAAGGGAAATAAGTACACGCCCTCTTCAGGGAACATGCTTACATATGGCACTTTCTGCAAATGTAGTGAGCAATTTCAGTTTAGTTTAGTTTAGAAAACAGTCAATTATGAAATATCATCAGAATCCACATTTTATCTTGTTTAACACATGAACAGTACTTGTACAATTAATAGACGCTTATCTTCCACTTTCCATGTTCTTTTCGTCTGGGGTCCACTTTAGATATACGTGTGATTTTATGTCTACAACCCTGTGTCCATCCAGAATCTAGAGCCCATTGTCCAACCTCTGTATAGACACTATAGGGACAAAAGTATTGAGACGCGTGACCATTACACCAACAGAGACTTTAATGACATTACATTCAAATACATAGACTTTAATATGGAGTTGCTGCTATAACAGCTTCCACTCTTCTTGGAAGGCTTGAGGGAATTTCTGTGGGAATCTTTGTGGAGCTCGCTTTGTGCACTGGGGCTCAGTCATAATAATACATTTCATTTGAGAAGCGCCTTTCAAAACACTAAAGGACCCTGTCCACCATGAAATGATAAAAAGGAACAAGCAGAAGAGCAGACGATCATTGCAGTTTTTGTTACTGTGCCTTTAAGACCGCTGTGCATACAATGGTTGTAATGAGCTGCGCTGGATTGTTCCTCATTTAAAACACTCCTCGTTACTTCAGCGTGTGTGGACAGAGCTAAACAGGTGAATAATAGGTGAATAAATGTGAAGGTGGTATCACAGAATCGGTGAATTCAAAATATAATATCTTTAAATGGACTGAACTGTCAGTGGATGGTACATTTTAAACCATATATGGTGTTTTTCAAGTGGTTTTCCTTAGTATTGGACCTTTAAAATGTACCAAACGTATAAAGATTGTGTTTATTTTTGCTTAGAAAATGAGAAAATGTCATTTGCAGGTGTGGCCAAACTTTTGACATGTCCTGTATATAGACACACACACACACACACACACACACACACACACACAGTCTGATGCATTTTTACACGCAGTACATGTGTGCAGTACTGCATGCGCCTTTATGATCCCAGTGAAGTCCTGAGCATCTGGTTCACTTAATGCAGAGTCTGTCTGCATCTGGAGGATGACTTCACTGTCAGAGCTGTGTCGCAGTGGCTTGCGTTGCTCCAAAGCGCCCCCTCGTGTCTCTTTAGAGCAAGTGCAGCCACTGACCTAGATTTTGTTTACAGTCATTTCTCAGAGCCTGAAAAACATCTAAAAAAAAAAAAAGCCTCAACTCTTCGGTTTGACCTTCAAGATTGCATTGTTTTGGACAGTCTGCTGCGGGCTGAGTGCTAAAAAATAATCTCCGGGTTGCTTCATTGCTTCTTCCAGATCTGACCGTCTACTCAGATAACTCATAATTCTCCGTATCTTCCTTCAGGTTCTGGACTGGATCGAGAACCATGGCGAGGCGTTCCTCAGTAAACACACGGGTGTGGGGAAGTCGCTGCACAGAGCCAGGGCTCTGCAGAAGCGCCACGAGGATTTTGAGGAGGTGGCACAGGTGAGAAGAATAGCTCCATCTGTGGAGAACCGTGTAAGAATCATGATTTTCTTCACTAAAACCTGTGGCCTCTGGGAAAATAAATAAAACACAAATAAAAAACACACCAGTACACAGAAAAGATGAGGGCCAGGTTGCCATTTTGAGGTTTATTACCAGAATTCTGATGCTGTTTAGGTTGAGGGGCTGTGAATGCGCCGCTTTAGGTGGTCCGTTGTGGATTTTAAAGAAAGTTAGGATCATTGTCCTGTTGTGAAAGCCATCCTCTTCTTATCTTCAGCTTCATTTACAGACACTGTGAGCTTTGCTTCCAGAAGTTGCTGCTATTTAAATCAATCTGTTCTTCCCTGTAACAGTGAAATATCCAGAGAAGGGTTCTTATCATGAAAAAGATTCTTATTGGGAAGCTTTTTTCTCCAAATATAACCTTGGACAGACAGAAAGTTCTGTTTTAACTTTCTCAATCCACAGGACTTTTTTTTCCAAAATGAATCCGGCTTGTTTAGATGTTCCCTTGCAAACATCTGACAGTGAATTTATTGGTGAGAATGCAGAAAAGGTTTTCTTGAAATGACTCCCCCATTAAGGCCATATTTGAACAGGTGTTCCTGAAGCTCTTTTTAGTCATATGAAGGTACTGATTTGCCTCTCTGGCAATCTTATGAGTCATTCTCTCAAAGTTCCTTTCATCTTCAAGACCTCAACTTGACCATTGCTGTTAACTGCCACTTCATAATCTTCTTATGGCCTTCTCCTGCTTTGTGGCTTCATTTAGTTTAATTTTTTTTTAGCTGCTTTAAAGGACCCATGCTGATTGTTGGGACAAGGTTTGAGGAGTATTTAAAAAATCTCTTAAATTTGTGTGATCTGAAGACTGAACAAGCTAGATCCCTAACAAGCTGAGGCCATATCAAATCTCTCAAAGGGTTTTCAAGGTGCTCCTTTCCCTTTTCGCTCTAGCATGGTACAAAACAAAAACACTACACTAATCTTGCTATAAATGCTGGAAGGAATGTTTCATCCTTAACTGCATGCCTTTTTGAGGTCAGGGTATCGTTTACTCGCATCCCTGTTTAAAGGAATAGTGATTTTGAAGTCTTAATCTTTTCCAATTTGGGCTGCCTAGTCGGACAGTTGGCTAGGAGTGCTGCATGCTGTCCGTAGGACCTGGATTCAATTTGAAGATGCCACAACTGTCCCAATTATCCGTGGACTGGAGCCAATTTGCTGTATTCTCACTGTGTGCACATAATGGCTTAGGCCATGACTTGGCTCAACCTCTAAATTCCCTTTGTAGCAAATTACTAGCCATGGAATGAACACGAGTGACCTAATTACGTTAGAAATGGGAAGTTTAGTGGAATCGTTTTGTCTTTTGCATTCTGAGGTGGGACAACATCAGAGGGAACCTTTGGGTAAACTACAATACTTTCTGCTATTGAGAAATGACTGAATGTGTACATCCATCAACTGCCTGAGCCCATTTCTAGCCAGTCTATACATTCAACGAGTTGAGTTTGTGTAGGCATTTGTCACAACAGGAGGCATCATATTAGCGGTAACTTTATTAGATTAATGATAACCTGCTTTACCTGTTAATGCTACTAAATTCCTATGGACTCAGGATTGAGCCTTTACCACTATCTGCGTCAGACCTTCTGTAACACCAATGTGTTTCATTTTATGACTGCTACTTCAAATGTTGCATTAGACTCATCTAGCTACAATGCTACCTCCCCTCTTTCAACTCATTTGTCTCTTAGTGGACAGCCGCAACAAGAAATAAGGAAGAATTCTTTGCTTTACTCCTATTGTTACACCACCCAAAGGGTAGCCATGTTTCATTCAGTCCTATATATTTTGACACTTTCAGTTTCTTTCTTTTTGTTGTTTGGAAGATACAGTGGAAGAACCTCGACTGTCATATTCCTCATTGATGATTTATACCTGTCTGGGTCTTTCATTTAGAACACATACACCAACGCTGATAAGCTGCTGGAGGCTGCAGAGCAGCTGGCCCAGACCGGTGAATGCGACCCGGAGGAGATCTACCAGGCCGCCCACCAGCTGGAGGACCGCATCCAGGACTTCGTGAGACGAGTGGAGCAGCGCAAAGTTCTCCTGGACATGTCTGTGGCCTTCCATACTCACGGCAAAGAGGTGAGAGCGGGTCAGGAGTGGCTAAGAAGGTGATTGTATGGGTGTTGAGCAAATTTTCTTCTGGTCTTGCAATGATCCTTACGTTGTATTGGTCATCCGGCCTTGGACAGAAGGGCAGTTCAAATCTGAAGCAGGAAGGCTGATGTTCTAGAGTCTGAACAGTGAAACCTGGAGGTTTTCCTGTCAAATTCAAGCAACATTTTTGGCCTAGTGGGTAGGATACTTGCCTCTGGACCAAGAGGTCATGGGTTCAAATCCTACCTTCAGCACCACCACTGGG
>JBBPCY010000007.1:24068829-24082373 GCA_037974405.1 Brachyalestes nurse | reverse complement strand
AGTAGCAGTAGCAGTAGCAGTAGCAGTAGCAGTAGTAGCAGTAGCAGTAGCAGTAGCAGTAGTAGTAGTAGCAGTAGCAGTAGCAGTAGTAGCAGTAGTAGCAGTAGCAGTAGTAGTAGTAGTAGTAGCAGTAGTAGTATTCAATTATTACTACTGCTGGTGGTTTAGATCCACAACATCTAACTGGCTCTACAACAAGGACAGCCACTCCACTAATTATCAGCATGATTACTAGTTACTACTAATTACTAGTTATTAACATGATAGGTGCATGTTCTAATGAAAAATAGTAGCTCCACTATTTATGTTTGTCTTAAAAGCACATTTGCCCTAAAATCCATTTAGCATTTAAACCTAGGCCTTAAATCAGAATGTTATTTATTCGGATATTAAACAAAAAAACACACATTTTCGAGTGTGTCTGCACTTTGACTGGTGTCGTCTGTCGCCTGTGGAGAACATTTGCTGCTTGTTCTGAAGTGTGTCCTCTGTGGTTTTGTGTTCTTCAGGGGAAAATCGTAGCACAGGGCCGACTCCTCCTCCAGGACACTTTCATGGTGTCGGATCAGGATGGCGGCTTGTTGTCCCGCATGAAGGAGCGGCGCGTCTTCCTCTTCGAGCAGATAGTCATCTTCAGCGAGCCTCTGGACAAGAAAAAGGGCTTCTCCATGCCGGGCTATCTGTTCAAGAACAGCGTCAAGGTGCTCACTAACAGTGACACTAGACCTTCCACTCAAAGCTCTCTGAATAATGTTCTTTTTATCATTTTTGCAATTTAAAAAAAGTTTATGCCAAAACCTACTCTCTATTTCTAATGATGAAAAGCAATATCTAAGGCATCAGGCAACAAATTTGTAACTATTTCATGCAATAACTTCACATAATGTTGATTTCAAATCTACATTATGGACGTCTGGCATCCATCGCCACTGTGTGTACCGCCGTGTGTACCACCGTGTGTACCACTGTGTGTACCGCCGTGTGTACCACTGTGTGTACCGCCGTGTGTACCACTGTGTGTACCGCCGTGTGTACCACTGTGTGTACCACTGTGTACCACTGTGTGTACCGCCGTGTGTACCACTGTGTGTACCGCCGTGTGTACCACTGTGTGTACCACTCTGGGTACCACTGTGTGTACCACTTTGACCAATTCTGTCTGGCTAACCTCTGTATTTTCTGTCTCTCTCTGCTGTAGGTCAGTTGGTTGGGACTGGAGGAGAGTTCAGACAGTGATCCCTGTAAGTTCACGTTGACCTCAAGGTCATCCGCAGGAGGCACAGAGCGCTACATCCTGCACTCGTCCAGCCCTGCCGTCTGCCAGACCTGGGTCCACCAGATCAACAGCATCCTGGAGAACCAGAGGAACTTCCTCAACGGTAACCCAGCCAGTTCACTCTTCTACTGTTGGGCTGCTGTGCGAAGTCTTCTCACATGTCTTTTATTTCATGTTTTTCAGAATCATGATATTTTGTTGTGAAGGTTTAGGTGTAAATGTGTGCAATTTGTTTAATGTTTCTGTTGTATTTAGTGACACTTGAAAAAATTGAGATGGTGATTAAATTTCACCAGTTAAATATAATTTCTGACTTCATTAATGTGTTGATGCAGGCTGGATCAAACACTGAATGAGCAGGTTTCTGCTGGGTTTTTTGTTTATGTGGCATCCTGCATAAATCTTTCACATGGACAAATTTTGGCTTTTGGGGCTTTTTCTATTTCTTCAAAAACTCTCACAAATATATTACTTACTGTATTTTTAAGAAATTCTGACATAGCTGACAAAGCTAAGCACCTCTGAAAAGCCCAACCTGAGAAAGTCATGCTTAAAGATTCCACTGAGAGGCAACAGAGCACAGGTTAAGAGGTTTAAAACAAGCAAATCTGTGGTTGTGTTACTGTAGACGCGAACTTGTTCAACCTCCTTCATTACTCATACATATATCGTTTTAAAACAATGATTTCTCTGCTATGACAGTTAGTTAGTTAAATTTTTTTTACAGGCAAATCTCCCATCTCCATTACGTGATTCACTCTTTCGGTTTTCATTTTTACTCACCAGTCACCTCCTACACACACAGCCAATATTACTCACACTTGGATTTATTTGAATGACAACCAGATGGTCTTTCGTCTCCTTATTTAATGTAAAAGTGTAAGAAAAGCAATTGTAATTCCAAATATTGTAATATTTTGGACTTTTCTGCAAAACAGCCATGAGCAACATCCTTCAGGTTTCTGCAGTACACTACACATGCACTATAATAATAAAAGAAAACAGTCACTAATAATATAATCAGATAATATAATATAATCTAGTGTATAACTGAATTAATATCACAGTGTTGTAGAAGTACTGTATTCTTATATACACTCTTTGGCCATTATAATAAGAGCACCTACCTTGTATCTACACTCCTTGTTCATTTTGTCAACTACGCTTGCCTTATATTTTAGCATTTTGTTCATATCGCTTTTACGTTTACAGCCAGTAGTTCTCCTGTTTCTCTCCATCATTTGTTAGCCCCTCCTTCACTCTGTTCAGTGAGCAGGTGTTATTTAGGGAACGGTGTGTTAGTGCTAGTGCAGAAATCCTAGTTAAAGAACAATGGAGCTGTGGAGCTGATCAAATGGACAGTGAGTGGTAGGTGTACCTAATAAATTGGCCAATGAGTGTATGCCCTTATGCATTTACTTAGATTGGATGGTATTCAAAGAAAACATAGTGTTCTTGCGTTTATACTGATTACACTGATCTGTCTCTCAGCACTAACGTCTCCCATCGAGTACCAGCGGAACCACGTGGGGGCGAGCGGTTCAGGTGGTCCTGGTGGCAGCAGTGGCCTCCCCGGGGGCAGCAGCAGCAGCAGCTCAGCTTCACGCTCTCGCAGCTCCAGAATCCCACAGCCTTCCTCCCGCCTCCCCCAGCCAGTGCAGCACCATCATCCCCCCAGCCCAGACAGCCGCACCTCAGGTACGTGCCTTCCGGCCGAGGCCCAGTTTCAGCCTGGGTCTCCCGTACCCAGAGCCGCGGTAGCCCCTATGCCTCCCATTTCCCGGACGCCCCTGGCCCTTCCCAGGCCTCGAGTGGGTCTCGCGTCGCCCCTGCTGTCCTCTGTGATTCCCCAGTGCTCCACCCCAAAAGGTCCAGGCACCTTCTGGGCCTCTGTCCCAGCCCCAGCCCCTGGCCGACCCCCTGGGTCCTACACAGAGCGGGACGACCCCCCGGTGAGCCGCAGCTCCAGCCAGAAGCGCAGGCTCTCCAGCCACAGCAAGGAGGCGGACCGCATTAGCACCTGCTCCTCTGCCAGCGAGCAGTCCCTCCACTCCACACAGAGCAACGGGGTAAGGGCCCGACTCCTGCTTTAGACGGGCCTAGTCCTGCTCTTCTGGCTTTCTACTAACCGCCTGGGACCCAAAGAAGACCCTCTGCGGCTCCTGCGGACATTAACCGGCCTGGGCTTGTGTATGCTCCACTATTGTTTGTTTACTGACTAACTCTGACAGGCGAAAACCTCATTTCTGCAATCAGGCACACCCCCTGGCCTGTGGTCTTTCTGCAGTCTTCTGCTTTGTTCTCACTCACTCTTTTACCCCGAAACATCTCACAGACCTAGAAGCAAGCAAACTAATCTAAACCCATACTAACCTCCTTCACCCTTTGCTGCAACTTTCTAGCTCCAAAGCTGGGTCTTTCTGCGGCAATGTTGAGAAGCACAAGCTCTGGAAAAAGTTACTAAGGAGAAGCTTGATGACTTTTCCTTGCTTTATCTTCCTCAAAACACACTTTCTATCTCACTTCTTCTGCATATACTATATCTAATGCAGTTTGTCAGCTTCACATGTAAATAATGGTCATGTGGTTACACACAATGCCAGTCAAAAGGTGCGGACACACCTACCCATATGAAGGGCTTTTCTTTAGTTTTACAGCCTTCACTGTTTTGCATGCTCTTGGCGTTCTCACGAGGAGCAGCTTAGGATGCTTTTCCATCAGTGTTGAAGAGAGCACTGTTGGTGTCAGTGCAAAATTCTATATGCCAGTGTTTCTTTTTTATATAAGGCAAGGCTTAACCAGAGTAGTGCATTCTGCCTCACTGCAAAAAATGTTCAGGTATGGTTTGAGGAACATGACAGAGAGTTCAAGGTGTTGACTTGGACTCCAAAGTCTCAGTCCAATCGAGCATCTGCAGTATGTGGTGGAGAAACTGGGCGGATCCATGGAGGCCCCGCCTCACAGCTTACAGGACTTAAAAGATCTGCTGCTAATGACTTGGTGCAGCACACCTTCAGAGGTCATGTGAAGTCCATGCCTTGACAGGTTTGCAGTCTTTGGCAGAATAAGGGGAACCTTCACAATATTAAGACAGGTGGTTTTAATGTTGTGGCTGATCGGGGTCATTTCAAGCGTCGAAGCATATACTTTTAGATCTAAATGTTTGGGAGATTATTATAAACATGCATTCAGGTGTGTCCAAACATTTTGCTGGTACTGTAAATGCGTCCTTGGGTGCGTGTTTGGGTGACAAAAATTAAAAAACAATAACTTTTTAACTGCCCTTATTAAGATTGATTAAAATGGGAACCTAATTTGTGTGTGTGTGTGTGTGTGTGTGTGTGTGTGTGTGTGTGTGTGTGTGTGTGTTCTGCAGAGTGAAAGCAGCAGCAGTAGCAGTGTATCCACCATGCTGGTGACCCAGGACTACGTGGCAGTGAAAGAGGATGAGATCAGTGTCTATCAGGGAGAAGTTGTGCAGATTTTGGCCTCCAACCAGCAGAGCATGTTCCTGGTGTTCCGGGCAGGAACGGAGCAGGGTCCCGCTGCTGAGGGTTGGATCCCCGGATTCGTGCTGGGTCACACCTCCACCAGCGCCCCCGATTACTCCGACACAACCCTCAAGTACGGACACCACCAGTGAGACTGCAAGCCTCACAGCCTCACAGCCTCACACTGCTGATTAAACACTTTTTTCCTTTACTTTTACTGGTTTCAGCATCTTACAGTAGTAGTGAAGATATCTAAGCAAGCATTTTCATGCCACGACCAGTTCAGTTATGTGCAAATATTTTTCTCTACAAATTTGAGTTCACAATTCATTTAACACATTGGGGAAAAGAAACTGAAATATAAAACCTTTTTTCTCTTCCAATATGTTAAATTCATTTGCTGCTAAAAGCTTTGTGCCACATACCACAGCAAAGGGAAATAGTTGCATTCAGAATTGTGCATTTAAATATACATATAAATTCTTAGTAGAGAAGAAATCATGTAAGCGCACCCAAATATGGCTGTAAATGTAGAGTTTGTCCCGAGACCCTCTAAATATTTGCGGTATTAAATATTCTTTTCTTTTTGCCATACGTTTTCCCAGCTGTAGTGTCTATAGTGTTTGTGTGTTATGATTGATTGCAGCTAATACAAGTTAATAAGATTTCATTGCAGCGTTTGTGTGAAAGAGACTCGTCTTTTTATGGTATTTTTTAGCGAAGCCCCTACCCACCCTGCCGGGTTTTCTGTAACACTGAAGGAAGTGGTTTGAAGTCTGTTGCTCTCTTTCACAGCTTTCAATGTGCAAATAACCACTCAGTTCTCTATATGTTGGTTTCCACCGATGGAAATAGATTTAAAAAACTCACCGTGCTAGAACCAGCGCAATAAGTCACTTAAAACGTGCTGTTTTCAGGAAGTAAATATAAATTCTTTAAATCTAAAATGGGTTTTAAAAATGTGGTGTGTGTGTGCATGTGTATATATGTGTGTGTGGGTATATATATTTATATATACACACGCACGCACATTATATTGTGCAGAAATAATATTTATTTACATGAGCGGTGTTTCTTTTTTTCATGTTAATATTACTAAGCTAAAATAAATAAATATATTTTACAGTTAACAGTGCTTTAGTATATCAATGTGTATATTATTTTAGATATTTATAGCATTATATATTTATAACATTATTTAAAATCTCAGTTGTTCATATATTCATGCTTTGTGGGGGGGGGGGGTTCTAGCAAAAATCATTTTATATAGTTTAACATATTAGAAAACCAAAATAAATATAAACAGTGCCAGGACATTTGCACAGGCCACTTAAATGTATTTTATATTTGTATTACTACCTTTTGGGTTTATTTTTTTTTACAAACAAATCAGCTTTTTTGTTTATTTACATTCATAAGACATTTGCAAAGTAATGTGTGTATGTATGTATGTATGTGTGTGTGTATATTTATTTATTTATATTTTTATATAACTGATATATATATATATAAAGCAGTTGCTGTTCACACATTCATGCTGGGTTTTTTTTTTACGTTTTGGATAAAACAAATATACTCAGCACCAGAACATTTGTACAAGCCACTTTAATAAATGTTACATTTACATGAATTCCATTTTAAATATTTATATTACGTGTATTACATATATTGCACATTTTTATCTCCTCCTCGGCAGGAAGTCATCCTCCTGGCACACAGCGCTCCGAATCCGCCGCAAGTCGGAGAAGAGAGAGAAAGACTGCAGGAAAGATTCCAGGCAGGAGAACGGTCACCGCAGGTCCAGAGAAGCGCCGGCCAATAAGGTTTCTGTAAAGGTACCCCACTCCTCTTTTACGCCACTGCTTCTAGGTCTTTCTTGATTTCACTGTGTTGATCTTTAGAAATGACTCATTTTTACATATGGGCCCACTCAGTCTTTTCCCCCTCTTGTTTCAGCTTCTAAATCCGAACTACATCTATGATGGTAGGTCTGAGTTGCGTTCTTGGAAATCCTCTGAAAGCTGCTGTGTTTTTGTTAGTGCGAGCTGTGAAAGACGTTGCCTTTTCGCTGTCGTTTCTTGCAGCAGCCCCAGAGTTCCTGGTGCCCCTGAGTGAGGCGCTATGTGAGAGTGGAGAGAGCGTGACCCTCCGCTGCAAAATCTGTTCTCAGCCCAGAGCTACGGTCACCTGGAGAGGGCCGGACTACGGCACTCTGATGGACGGAGGACGATATTCCCTCTCTCACAGGTGATATTCACACACGCAGAGCATGCACTTACACACCTTGACCACTAGAGGTCTCTGTAGCTCTATGGCATCGCCGTGAAGGGTTTTTTCACTCGCATCTCAGTAACTGTGAAACCGTAACCTTTTAACCACTTTAACCTTTCATAAACATTCCGGTGGAATTATACCAGCGACGTGTCATTTCTGATTCGCACCTTTTCTGTGGTTTTGTTGTGCTTTTTGTCATCACTGTCTTCTCTCTCTCTTTCTCTCTCTCTCTCTCTCTCTCTCTCTCGTGCACCAGTGAGACAGGTGAGGTGACTCTGTGCATTTCAGCCGTGACTGTAGAGGACAGCGGCACCTACACCTGCATTGCCACCAACGACGTGGGCACGGTCACATCGTCGGCCTGCCTCCGAGTGCAAGGTGTGTGTGTCCCACTACACATAGTAAACGGAGAATAAAGTAAAGTAAAAACCACATCACACAGTGTGAAAATCTTTCTCTGCGTTTAACCCATTCACAAAGTGGACCGCAAGCGATACAGCGTCTGGGGAGCAGTGTGTGGGGATGGTACCTTACTTCAGGGTACCTCAGTGGTGGCAGAGGCAATCCTGGGATTCAAACCCACAACCTCCAATCGCAGTGGCAAACCCCTAACCACCGGACCACCAGCCGTGTAGACGTAGCTCTAGCTGCACAGCAGGGAGAGGATCAGTGATCCCAGAGTTGAAAACATTTTCACACCCCTTGAACTTTTCCACATTTAGTCACGTTACAAGCGTAGATTGGAATTTTATTTAATAGACCAAGACAAAGTAGTGCAGTTAGTTGTGCCATGCTCTTACTGCATTTTCAGATGACGGATTGAACAGTGCTCTGTGAGACGTTCAAAGCTTGGGATATATTTCTTTATAACCTGTCCTTGCTTTAACCTCTCCACAACTTTATCACCTGTCTGGTGATGCTGTTTATTCACTACTATTATCTAACAGGCCTCTGAGGCCTTCACAGAACAGCTGTTTATACCGAGATTAAACTACACTCGGGTGGACTCTATTTACTAATTAGGTGACTTTATTTAGGGGTATTTAGAGGTATGAATACAAATGCATGCCACACTTTTCAGATTTTTATTAGTAAAACATTTTGAACACCATGTATCTTTTTCCTTCCACACATCAAAATAATCCCAATAAAAGACATTGAAGTGTGTGGTTTGTAACGTGACAAACCGTGAAAAGTTCAAGGGTTAGGAATACTTTTTCAAGGCACCAGGTATACAGACACCAAAACATTAACAAAAATAAATAGAGATGAAATTATCTCCAGTACACTATTACGGGTTAGACTATAACTGTGTGTGCTCCTTGTGTTTTTCCACCCTTGCTTTGCAGGAAGAGTGTAGGAGTCAACTTTAGTTCCACTGTGATGTTTTTAGTCATTTTTATTGAACCTTTCATTTTTCCAGGCACCACAATTTTTGTATTTTACATTTTGTCTGCCCCTCAAGCATCAAACCACACTGGCATGGAAGAGGGGTGTGGAAGAAAAAAATGACTAAAGGGACGTACATTATATGTTTTGGGCTTTGTTTTGTTTTTCTGACTAAGACTTTTGCGATAGTTTTGGATTTGTGTGCAGTGCAATGCTTCGAGTTGAGAGAAGTTGAGTGGTTGGGGTTAGTGGTTATGTAGTCTGCGTCACGAGCATTTTTCGTAAGCATTCATGTGCTGGGCAATCAGATAAAAAAGGCCTAGGCAGTTACAGTCTGAGTAAACAGAACTGTATGATCTCGCAGATCATAACTATTCATGAGTAAAACAGCAGTGATTTTAGTTTGGCTTGTTTTGTTTAGGAGCACCATCCCTGTTAAAACTAGACAATTGCTTGAGAAATAATATCAAGTATAATAATAAGCATTACTAGACAAACAGGTATATGGAGGTATATAAGATATATATTTAAAGATATATATTTAGATTTATTTAAAGATAAAATATGTTTAAGTATTACTAAAATATCAATTCATTTTAATGTGTGTTCATTTAATATGCATTCCTTTTTTAAAAAAAATGCAGCTATCAGTGATTCAGATTTGATGTCTGTACTGTCAGCTGTCTTGTCTGCACTACATAGTCGGTTAAAACGACTTATTTGATTACATTTAGCAATATTTCCATTCCTTGTTTGTAAAATTGAATTTTGATCATCTATAGAAAACACATTTTTACTGTACTTGCTACTCTCCAATCAAACCCTCATAAAACGTTAGAAATAGATCCATGCCTGAAGATCTTTTCCCCTCTTTTCTTCCCCAAATAGCCTGTGCTTATTAGTGTAGCCTGCTTTATTTGCAGCTCACTGAAAAACAAACAGGACTTGAAACAGGACTTGAAAGAGGCCACAGATCTACTATTCGCACGAATGAGGGAGAAGAAAATGGAAAAGGTTGAGAGGCCACAGTCCACAGTGTTTAAAACAGGTAGTGGTTTAGCAATGTGGAAATGAGAGCTTGACGTAACGTACGATGCGCAGGACTTCCTAGAACCATAAACCAAAATACTACATCTCTGGCGTAAGAGTTTAACAACAAAGAAAACGCTCTATATATATATTCAGCTCTGAAAAAAAAAAGACCACTGCAAAAATGTTTTGTAGGTGCGAGTATCGAGCTGAACAGCTTTGCCGTAGTTTTTTTAACACAGCTGACAATATTTCTCCTAATTACCAAATGTAAATATTGTTCTTTAAAGCATCGTTTTAAAGGAAATGACAAAACATCACAATAAGAGAACTGATGACTGTGTACCAACACACAAAACAAGGTCCATAAAGGCGTGGTTGGATGAGTTTGGTGTGCAAGAACTCGACTGTCTTGACTGAAGTATCTTGGACATTTGTTGAACTGGTTTGTCAAACCAAATGAATTTAGAACACAGTTTCCTTTGCTGTGGTTGAGAAGAAAGTTCATGGTCCTGTTTTCTCTTTACCAGGTACCTGCAGTGACGGGATCTTGTGGAAGGAGAACTTTGAGTCTCTCTACTCAGAAGTGATGGAACTCGGGAGGTGAGCTCCTCACTCACAGTTACGCTCCTCACGGCAAGCGCATGTGAGTGTCTGGGGTGTGTAAGACCCTGCGGCCGCTGATGTGATGGGTTGTTTGTTCCAGAGGCAGGTTTGCCGTGGCTAAGTGGTGTGAGCAGCGGGGGACCAGGCGCTCTGTGGCCGCCAAGCTGGTCAATAAGAAGCTGATGCGTCGTGAGCAGGTGGTCCGCGAGCTGAACGTCCTACAGTGCCTGCAGCACCCTCATCTGGTGGGCCTACTGGACACCTTCGAGACCCCCAGCAGCTACGTCATCGTTCTAGAGATGTAAGACGTGACACAATGAACCAGTTCCATATTCCCCAGCTCCATCAGTGCCAGTGGAACTTGAAGAGTATGATGGGAAATGTAAACATACACAGTGTTGAGAAAAAGTGTTTTAAACTATTTAGCAGGCCAGTACGTTTTTGCCTTTAGACGTGTTGGATAACCTTAGAATAAATTCAGATAAACATGATGTAGTAAATGTAACAAGATATTTCGTTTTTAAAGCATTTTTAATATCGAGGGTTTGGGGCGTAAGTGACATTTTCAGAATTTTACAGGAGAGCTCATTTCGCTCCGAACTCAATAGAAGGTTTTCACTTACGCCTTTCTGTTTTCAGCCTTTATTTAAATAAGTAACTATTATTGGAACCACATTTTTTTTAACCATTTGATAAAGCTCATCAATACCTTTGAAAAGATGTACTCCAAACCCTTGATGTCTTGGTTAGAAAAATTCAGTGAGGAGGGCACAGATTTGGATCTCAACATGCAAAGAAGGGTTTTAAATGTCACCAGCAGCTCCAGATTTCACTTAATAAAAGACTCGTGAGATAAACTTGGCATTGGATGGTAACTGTAAATGCTGAACGTCCTTGAGAAGTTAATGGTCAAGCTAACAGTGTCACACATCAAATCACAAAGTACAATGTATGTCTATAGTACACAGTATGTTAATGAAAATGATTATATTTAAGATATTGTTTTACAATACTTTTAATTCAGTAAAGATAGTACTACAACACTAATACTAGAATAACTTCATTATAGCATTAGTACAGAAAATAGTGGTTTTATGAATGTCAGTGTGTTTACTACAGAATTGCCTGTAGTGTGTGTGCACATGTTTATATGCATTACTGGAGTATTTACACACATCTGTTTTATTTACAACTGCTTCGTTGAACCAAACTATTCGGCAAGAGACACTTTGACAGCCAAGCGGTCAGTGGGGTCTGTCTGTGTGTCGTAGTGAGAGAATCTGTTATTGTGATTGCGGTGCAGGGCTGACCAGGGTCGTCTCTTAGACTACATCGTGAGCTGGGGGAACCTGACGGAGGAGAAGGTGGCGCTTTACCTGCGGGACATCTTAGAGGCTTTGCACTACCTACACACCTGCAGGATAGCTCACCTCGACCTGAAGGTACGAGTCTGAGGCCCCTCTAAAACGACCATGACAATAACTGATAGCCAGCTCACACTGAATTACTCATAGTGTCTGAGGAACACAATGAAAGCCTCTCTAATCTGTTTCCCAGATACATATCAGTGCAGGATCAACAACAGCAGAAAATGCTGTATTGTATATCAGACCAAAAAAGATGATTTGTAACCAATCTAGCTTCAAATAACACAAGATTGCTTTTAGTACAGTAAGTTACGTGATAACAGTAATCACATGATAATGTCATGTGATGCTATCTAGCCAGAAGCTAGAACAAGAAGAATCTAACAGGAACAGGCATGTCAACAATTTTAACTCAATTTAGTCACTTAATGTCCACTTATGTCCAACTGTAGAATGCAGCTCGTTTTTTTTTTTTTTTCTTGATTGGATCTAACTAGGTTCCTTTAATCTGACTTTTTAAAAAGTGACATCATTCAGTGGTCATTTTTTTTCTTAAAATCAGCTTTTCTCTGCTTTCAGAACCAACAGTCTCAGCTTCATTGCGCTCTATATTATCCAATATATTTCACAGAAGAATTTCCTAATGCATTACTCAAAACTGGATTTATGATATTTTTACTGCAAAAGACCTGGAAAATGTTTTACAGTAACATTTCATAGTGTTTTCTTCTCATTTGCAAAAGTTACTTGTACGAATGATGATAATCAACAGGAACAGATTTATAGTGATATTTATCTCCCACCTTAAGTTTGGTTTCAGGTGTTTTTTTATTAGTGTTAGTGCTTTTATACTCTATATTTTGATCCTTTTTGTGATGATATGAGTAGAAGATGAGTAGAAGTAGCACAGTTTAAAGACTTCTAAGCTGTTCTTGTTTGTCCTCTGCGGTTTTCCAGCCTGAGAACCTGGTGGTGGAGCAGACGTCCACGCAACCTGTGGTGAAGCTTACGGACTTCGGCGATGCGGCCCATCTTTCCCGCTCCCCTTATGTCCACTGCCTGGTGGGCAGCCCCGAGTTCTCGGCCCCCGAGCTGGTTCTAGGCGAGCCGGCCTCGTTGGCCTCGGACCTGTGGAGCCTGGGAGTGTTGGCCTACGTCATTCTGAGTGGCGCCTCGCCTTTCCTGGACGAGAGCGCGGAGGAGACGTGCCTCAACATCTGCCGGCTGGACTTTAGCTTCCCTGAGGACTACTTCCAGGGCGTCAGCGGGGCGGCCCGGGACTTTGTGCGCTCTTTACTGCGGGCCGAGCCGTCCAGGCGGCCCTCGGCTCAGTCCTGCCTGCAGGGGGAGCCGTGGCTCCGGCCACACGCCGCCTCTGGAGCCGGCCGTCTGGAGACGGCGCGCCTGGTGACCTTCATCGAGCGCCGGAAACACCAAAACGACCTGCGGCCCATGGACGGCCTGCGGGCCTTCGTGCGCAGCCGGCTCCTCGGGCAGGCCTGAGGGAAGTTTGAAACTAGCCTGGAAATTCAGGGCTGCCGGGAAGCCAAAAACAGTCTCTGCTTATTGGTTAGTGCCAGGCTGAACCCGATTCACCGAGAAAGAGGGTCTCCGGCGCTTGGCAGAGGAATCTCATCCTCTCTCAAAAAAAACCCCCAGAATAAAGCTCCAGAGAAAAACATGAAGAACGTAGAATCTCATCCTCTTTTAACAATGATTTTACGAAATAAAGTGGTACTGGGTTTGGATACTGCTGCTGCTGCTGCTGACAAAACTCTAAACACCCCCTCAACCCCAACCCAACCCCTACCATTCCACAACCTTCTTTAAAAAAAGAGGAAAAGAAAAAAAAAGCCTCATGATCATATCCTCTTTCTATGGAAAATGCACACAAGCACAAAAAAAAGACTTTTTTGAGAGTTTTCCTCCATGAGCCAGAAAGGGCAAGCCTTTTGTTTAGACAGTATTCGAATCAGGTTGCTGCAGTACTGTACAGCTGTATTCAGGAAAGATTGCATTTTGTACAAAATAAATCCATGTATAGAAGCGCAGCAAAAGGAAATATCTTTAACTTTGAAGTTTTGGAGGGGAAAAATAAAAAAACAAGATTAT
>JBBPCY010000007.1:24050035-24062758 GCA_037974405.1 Brachyalestes nurse | reverse complement strand
GTGCCGGGACCACTGGTGGAGAGCGACGTGCCGGGACCACTGGTGGAGAGCGACGTGCCGGGACCACTGGTGGAGAGCGACGTGCCGGGACCACTGGTGGAGAGACAGCGGCTGTGTGGTCTGGAGCTGGAGAGATGATGACTGCGCGGTCGGACAGTGGAGCTGGCAGAGGACTGACAGAGACAGGAGTAGGCAGGGGACTGACAGAGACAGGAGTAGGCACTGGGGTTAAAGCTGCTGGACCCTGAACTGGCCAGTGAAAGAATTGAGTTGAAGAGGGTTCGAACGGAGTTAAGAGAGACTGAACAGAGAGAGACTGAATTGAGGAGGGTCGAAGAGAAAGGGGATGAATGGAATGAGGTTGAGTTAAGGAATGCGAATCGGTGAGAGGTTGAGTTGGCGGAGATGGAGTCAGAGATGGAGTTAAAAGAGATAAAGGTGAGGATGAGGTTAAGTGAGATGAAGCGAAAGATGAGGTGAAGAGAGATAAAGTTGGATATGGAGTTGGATGAGGTAAAGCTGGAGATGAAGTTGAAAGAGATGAAGTTGCAGATGAATTGGGAGATGAAGTTAGGAAAGATAAAGTGGGAGATGAAGTTGCAGAGGGCGGAGCTAGACTGAGAGAAGGCGGAGTTGGACTGGTAGAGGGCGGAGCTAAAGGAAAATGGATCGGAGCAGGGTTGTGAAGATCTGGGGTAGGAGAACAGACATGTGGTAAATTGGGGATAGCAGAGTAGAGAGGAGAAGTAAAGAGAGTGGTGTTGAGAGAGGGAGTGAGACTGGCCTGAGCTTGGTTAGGCGGTTGGGGAGACGATCGTGCCGACACGGACTGTCGAGGGGGTGATCGCGCTGACTGAGTTCGTCCAGGAGGTGATAACACTGACTGGGGTTGTCGAGAGGGGGATCGTGCTGGTTGGAAACGCCGAGGTGGCGAACGCGCTGACTGGAGCTGCCGAGGAGGTGATTGTGCCGGCTGGGAGCGTCGAGGAGTGGATCGCCGTCCTCGTCTCGTCTTACGCCGTGGCTTTCTGGCCGGCTCTGAGACGGGTAAGCTAGCGAGGAAGCCCCGCAGGTCGAAGCACTCCTCTGGATCCATCCAGTCGTCCTCTCCCTCGTCCGAGCTCCCATAGTCCAGGTAGGTGTTCGTTCCTTTTATTGGAACCCGTAAGGGCATTGTAGAGCCCACACGGACGTGGGCAGTCAGTTTTGGGTGGGAGCATTCTGTCATGGGTGACCTTGTTCCCGACAAGAAGGCATAGAAGGAGTCTCGGGCAGAGAGTGACATGGTGAAAGGCTTTAATTAATAAAGTGCTAGACATCGACAGGCACGCGGGCCGGGTGCAACAAGCAACACTCACGAATAGTATGCTCCCACACCTGAACAGAAGACAAACCCAAACTTAAATACAAGAGAGACAGAGGGAGAACCAATGACAGGGAAGACAGAACAGATGAGATGATAATTAACAGGTGTGGGAGCATTGATTGAATGTTTGTGTCAAGTTCTCAGCGGCCGCCAGATGGCCGCTGGCAGACGGAGACAGGGAGATCAGTCTATCCTACAGCGATCCCTGGCGGCCGCTGACGGGTACCGTGACATTCTGCTCATTGGAGTAAATCACAGCGTCCACACGGACGTTCAGCCCCGATGCTCGGTCGGCTGCGCGTTCGGGTGGCGTAAAAAAACACTACATGCAACATTTTCTTGCCGTCAGTATCTGCCGAAATCCCAATGAGCGTAAAGTAAAATGCCGGTACTGCGTTTACATGGCGTCCGGTTGACGTCCTGGAGAACTGAATATGTCCCATGACTCCAGTGTTCGACGTTGTAAGGATCCATGTTTTTAGTGTAGAACTACAAATCAAGATGTTCCACATGTAAACAATCTGGACTGTATAATTACTGCCCCCACAGGGGAATACACGAAACTACACATCAGGCTGCAGGCTGGAGTTAAACAGCGCCAGACGAACGCCAGTGTAACGCCTCACTGAAGTCAATCAAGCGCAGATACAAAACTCAAGAAAAACGTTCATGGCGTTTAGAGCATGTTCATTTATCCAAGATTCAGACGTCCGTGTGAATGTGGCCTAAGGGTCTCCTGTTGTATTTGCGAGCAGAAGAAATGAAGACAGCTTGAACAGGGTGCCGTGAATCCTGTTTTTCTTGATTGTTTTCTCTTTTTTGGATTTTTGTCTTTGCTATAACTACAATAAGAAATGTTACTTTGCATTCTTTTTATAGATACTGCGGACTACCAAACATATTCAGTAATATCTTAAAATTCTCCACAAAGACAAATAAGCACTTACTTAGACATTTGTGAACATTGCTGAAAGAGGGAAAATTGGCCTGAGACCATAGAGGTAGGATCTCACAGATGCAGGTGTTTTGGGAGTGTATGCCATGAAAACACACTCTACGTCAGTACACCGTCACAGAATATGTTCCAAAGTACTGTCTCTACATTAGTTAATAAAACATGTTTATGTGATCAGCAAAATAATTCTTCAGGAAGGCTGAAGAAATGCAAAAAGCCACTGTGTGTTCTTGTTTACGTTTTAGTGGTTGATTCCTAGGGTCACCTACTCAATTTAAAGAGGCTGGATGTTGTCATATAACAAAAGTATGTCAGGATTTCTGCCCAGAAGAGCTTTCATTAAAAAAGAAAGAAATGTAATAATGGTAGAAGATTAAACTGCACATTAAGTTAAGATTTCTGTGCTCATTTCTATGACAACTATTTTTATCTCAGGAATTATAGGCCCTGCTTGTTGTAAGAAATGTATTTTTCTTGAAAGCTATAGTTTTTCTTTGAGTTATGTTATTTCTTCACTTCTTCTGATGCACTCTGCTCCTTGCACTACTACCTACATAAATATTTTAGTGCTTAAACTCTCCTCTGGTTCTCATACTGTCCTGAAACTTGAGAATTGTAAGTACTTTTGGATAAAAGCGTCTGCCAGATGAATGTAGTGTAATGCAATGTAATGTTATTCAATCGTCCAGTTAACCAAATTTAGTTGATAATCAGGATTAATTAGACTAAACACACTGAGGCTTGATTGATGCCAGCCAACGATACAGCCATAATCCAAGCATGACTTAAATAGAACCTTTAACAGCAGTGTGAAGTAGGATGCTCAGTATGCAGCACAATAGAAAAAAATACACAAGAGAGAAATACAGAAAGAGGAGAAAATAAGTTATTGAAATACATTGGCATGGAAAGGGGCAAAACTCCTCTAAGAGCAACATGACAACTCACCCTGGAAGTCTTAAAAAAAAACCAAAAACTCTAAGGATCTGCAGGCCTGAGGTCAGCATTTGTGATTTCACCATTAGAAAGAGACTGGGCAAAAATAAAAATCCTTTGGAGAGTTGCGTAGTGAAAATCATTTTTAACCAAGAAGAAAATAAAAGATTAATTTCACATTTGTCAAAAAACAATTAGACCCCTAAGTCCTTTGTAATGTTCTGTAGACAGATGAGCTGAATATTAAATTTTTTTATATTTTTAAATAATTAAATCTGGTGTTTTAGAAAGAATGTGACTGATGAACTAGCAATACTTGCTACCAGTCTGAGACCTGAAGCACAGGAGCAACTCTGGAGCGTCTTGATCAGAGTCTTTAAGACTTTAAGATGTAAATGGAAAGTTTAAGCATGAGTGCTCTCGAATGTGAATCAGTTTCGAGAGCTGATTCCTCATTTTTCAGTGATGCACACAGAAGTGACTTGAGTGCTAACATTGCAAATAACTAATTTACTCTAGTAATAATAATAATAATAATAGTAATTAAAAATGGTTTTTGTGCATAGTAAAGATTGTCCTAAACATGATTTTATAAGCTGTGTCCTGTCTTGTTTATCATTCAAGCTGCAAACAGACAACTCATTGAGAATGTGAGCTTTAATCTCTGAGTTTTTTGGAGTTTACATTTTAAACTGATTTTAGGTAATTGTGACAACCCTAATTAAGTCAAAGTCCCCCGTCTTTGCACAGAGTTGCTGAGAAACTGGCGCTTCTGTGCTGAGGTTTTTGTTTATCAGTATCAGTTACATCCTGTGGTTTCAGCACATGAGCTCAGATCATTTTTGCCTGCTGTGTCTCAGTGTAAGATACATTTGTTATGTTAGCTTGTTTTGACTTGATACTGAGGTCAGTGAAGGACCCTTAACTGTGTTTGTGTACATGGGTGTGATTTGCTGATCTACAAGGACTATTGCTTTCTTAATAAGAATTCAAGACAGTGTAGGTCCTTTCCAGCCACATTCCGTCTCTTTTTATTTACAACTCTTGAAAACCAAAGTCCCAAAGGAAAGCTAAAATACTATTTAAGTTGTGCTTTCAGCCTCTTTTCATGCTGAAATAAAACAAACTATAGTCATTTCTGTTGTGTAGTGACTTGGCTTAGCGTCTTTGTAACTCTTGGCTTGATTCCTGGGGTCTGAAGTCATCCATAGAAAAAAAGTTAAAGATCTACAGCTTCATTACGACAGGGCTGACAAATGAGTAAGGCAGCATAGTCCACTTTATTGTATACTATGCACAGTTCACCGTCCAGTAGTTATGTAATATTGATCTCTGCAACACTGATATTCCAGAAGGACAGAAATATGCAAATTAGCCTCTTTTTACAGGGTTACTTATTTCCATGGTGTAGGTGTGGGTCTGTGTACCAAAAATGCTTCATTATAATGAATTATTCACAGTTCATCATAGTTCATTGACCATTTATGAGCATTTTCCTACTGCGGTTCATTCCTTAGAGCGCAACAGGCTGTTTTTTTTACTGTGCTTAAGTTTAGCTTACAGGTTTAAGAAACAGACGTAGACTACTTCATGTACGTCGCTCTGGATAAGAGCATCACCTAAATGCCGTAAATGTAAATGTAAATGTAAATGATTGGCTGCCCTATACTGTCATTAATTCAAAAAGCCACACAGGACATGAATGGGCAGGGCTAAACCAAAGACTTGATTTTGTGACATCACAAAAAGTGTGATTTGCAAACTGGCTGCTTTTGCAGCTTAGTTTCCATGTATGGACTGTATGGATGAGGAAGTGAATGTACTTTGAAGGTATTTACATACTTTTTAGTGTTGAAATGAGCCCTTTGATGTAGTGAAAGGCATTAAAATGGTGGTGTATGTGGCCTTATAATTGCAATACTGTTATTTGATCCATATTGTGCAACCTACTGCGTTTATTTTATTGGCTTGAATTACATTTATGACAAAGGATTGCCTTGTTCGAATAGAACAAAGAAAGTGAAAAAATTTAAACAATTGCTTAAGTGATCCTCTTCAGTCCACCTAGGGAGTGGTCATCTGCACGGTGGTAATGAAATGATGTCAACAATGAGGCACCAAAATGACTATTTATGGCAGCACAAGGCACTGTGAATGAGTAAACTAATATTCATGACCTGCATAAGCATCTGTATATGCGTACTTAGGCACGCAGCCATATCTACAAGATAAGGTTGAGTGTAGATGCAGAAATAATGAAAAATTGATCTCCTCTTACACTGACAAGAAAGAGAAATAGTTTGCCAGAAATACACGATAAGGATAGAATATATATACTCCAGTTATGTTATTAAATATTATAATTACAATATAACTTGGAAAAACATATTAAGGCCTAGATTAGATGCACACAAATAGCGTTATAGTGTAAGAATAAGTCGCCAGTATGTCACACAATAATTTCACCTTTCAGTCTTATTGTTTCCCATCGCACCCGCACGTACATTTGCAGTGCCATCCTCTATGTGCGTGACATTTCAGATAACATCTCAGGTACCAAGCACACCACTTGTGTATGTGGTTTCACACCTTTATTTCTTTCAGACCTTTTGTAAGACTCACTGGAAGGCACTAAAGTCTGCTCTGCTGTAACCACATGGGTTTGAGAAACAATCAAACTTTGAAACTGCACAAAAGAGCTTGGTCAGTTCTTCATATTCAGCGTTATGAAATAAAACTCGATAGACACGGTTAATATGAAGCCTAGCATGAACTTAATTACTGAATTCAGATGGCTCCTTACTTCCAGTGAAGGACAATCTTAATGCTTCAGCATACCAAGACATTTTGGACAACGCCATGCTTCCAACTTTATGGACAAGGTTTGAGGAAGAACCTTTTCTGCACAAAGCAAACTCCATGAAGGCATGGTTGGATGAGTTCGGTGTGGAAGAACTTGACTGTTCTGCACAGAGTCCTGACCTCAACCCCATCCAACACCTTTGGGATGAACTGGAATGGAGATTGTGAGCAAGACCTTCTCATCCAACATCAGTGTCTGACCTCATAAATGCTCTACAGAATAAATGGGCACAGTCCAAAATCTTGTGGAAAACCTTCCAAGGAGAGTGGAAGTTGTTATATCTGCAAAAGTGGTGGGTTCAACTCCATATTAAAGTCTATGCATTTGTGTGTATTTGAATGGAATGTCATTATGGAAAGTCCCTTTTGGTGTAATGGTCAGGGTTCCCAATACTTTTGTCAATATAGTGTATTTTAGTGGGCAAAACTGATGCAACTCGAACTTGGCACCTCACTCACTGGACACTACACACTACTTTGTATATGTGCAATTATAGGCCACAGTCCGTTTGTTGTCATGGGCTAAATGTAACTGTTTCTGATTAATCTGATCCAATCCTGTTACAAATCTAACCTGAAATAGCACACACATACACTGCTTAGCTATGTAGAGAGTGTTTGAGTAGGTTGAGCATGATGGCCTATTCTTAGATGCCTTATCCTCAAGGCCCCAGTTCTGTTCAGGGAACAAAAATGAAATTTTTTTTGGTCATAGAAATAAAAACAAAAATGCAATCCTTAACTATTCCAACAAAGGAATTGGTGTTTAAAGAGCTACTGCTTAGTAATATGTTAGCACTTATTTCATTCTGTGCAGATGCGTAATGGCAATAAGTTCGTTTTAATTGATCACAAGCTTGCAATCCGAATGATAATCTTGGCTATCTTAACCCTCCACATATTTGTATGCATACGTTTCCTGTGGATGTTTCCTGTGGATGTATGTAAAGCATTTTCAAAAAAAGTCACAAGACCTTATTTTGGAAGCTTGTAAAGTTTATACATCAACTCTGTACAGGTTATTGTTTTTTTTTACCCATTTTTAAAGCGTCCATTGGGAAAATGCACATAAGAAAGCCACCAAAGCTCAGTTTAGTGTGTGCTCTAGTATACAGTGGTTTAGAGTGACGATAAAATCTTGATCACTCCTATTCACTGATAAGAATTTACCAAAATGTTTTCATTTATAAGATGATGGGGTCACGTGGTAGCGTGCACGGGGAGTGAGACGAGGTACAAGCGCAGCTTTCATTGATGTTCTTTTACTAACAAAAAGACTCACCAAAAGCACACTAAACAGAAGACGCATAAGGACCGGGTGGCATGGGGTAAATGTGAGGGTTGACCAACAACTCAATACAAAATTCTTGGAACTGAAGTACTTAATAGACAAGGACAAACCAATCACAATAACACAATCATTTAACTGAAACACAGAACAGCTGACAAGTGACTCCAGACACAAACATACACTCATTTCAAAATAAAAGTCTCTATAACAAAACTAAACAACAGCAGCCTCTTCCGGCCGCTGGCAGAGACATAACAGATGATTCATAAGATTTTTTGCTCTCCTGTCCTTCGAACTGCTAGCAGAGCTGTTTAGGGTTGCCGACGTGGGCAGGATCTCTGATTAAACCTGCTATTAAAACAATTATTTACCAGTAGTCCGTTTTTTAATAGCGTTTCTGAAGTTTTTAAAGAAAAAAATACCTGGTTGGTAACAGGCGATACCCAAGATTTATCAAGTTAGTATCAGTATTGAAAAAGAAGTAGCATAAAGTGAAGCTAAACACTCTCTCTATCAGTTCCTTCCGCATCTCATTGTAATTACACTCTTTCTATTGGCACTAAAGACTTAGTAACTCTATCTCCCAACCTCCTCCTTCTCTATATCTCCACCCCCCTCCCCCTGCAGGAAAGCACTGATGGATCTGCTGGTGGATTTGTGTAGCCAGTACCACCTGAACCCAGCGTATCACACTCTGGAGCTTCTGTCACCTGAAGCACACCCAGTGGCCTTCAAGCCTAACGCCCTGCTGGGCAGCCTGGACGTGTCCTGCGCTCTGATCAAGGAGAGGGTACCTGAGGAGCGAGTGGTCAGGAAACCGCCACCCAAAGTGCCAGAGGTGAGGGAATATCACTGAGGAACTTTTTTATGCATGTTCTTGTTTTGTCTTTGCAAGTTTTTGTAATGCTTACACGTTGCTCTTAGATGACTATGCTGATATGTGATCCTGCTACTGACCACTTTTAGAGACTGGATAATGTCATGTGCTGTCCAGTCCCCTGATAAAGCACCCTGTCTGTTTCTAACTCCAGTGACCAAGCCTAAATATTCTATTTTTGATTTAAAAAGCCCAGTATTTTTGTTAGAATTCTTATGTTAGTTCTGTTTTCAAATGATGAACTGTCACAACACTGGTGATGATTTTGTCATTATAACTTAGAACCCTTAGAAACATGTTATGTCTGGTGTTATGTCATCTCAGTTCTCACCGTGTTCATTTTAAACTTTCAGTTTGTACTGCATTTGTATTTGTGAGTAAAAGGTAGGATGTTATTATAATGTATTACTTGTAAATACCTGTTTTGAAGAACAAATGAAAAAAAGTCAAAAGTGGAGACTTGAGCCTGTTGATACCATGTGTGAATCCAATTTAAATATTATTAGTTACCTAATATTTTTAGTTGTTTATGTAGTTCCAATAAGTGGGAAAGAGACAATAATAAGTCTAGGATTATCACTGGCGTTCCACTGGTGTTACATTGTTTTGGTCCCTGTCTGTGCGTTATTGTCTATAACCTCGTCTCCGCTCTCTGGCCTGATGCTGCAGGAAGAGCCAGTGGCTCCCAAAAGGTCTCGAGCTAAGGTACTGTGCCCTTATCTGTGCTGAGGTGGATGCCGGTTCTTCTTCTCGAGTGTCCTTTCTCCTCCCGCCCTCTCTGTCTCTCTCTCTCTCTTTCTTTGGACTGTTCCTACCTCCTCCTCCTGACGCATGGTGAATTTTTAATGCGAGTCTTACCTTTAGTTACCATGCATTATTGCTGTCCCTCTCCCTTTCTCTCTCTCTACGGCCTGGCCGCCTCCTCTCTCTCTCCCACTGACCTTTGGCCACAGTGAGAGGCTCCTGGCAGGGCTCTGACCTCCATTGCTGTCATGGCAACATTAGTATTAGGAGACAGAGTAGTTGGATTTTGACATTTCACTGAGAAGTGCAGACACTGAAAACCCAAATCTGATAAAGTTTGTCAAAAGTTACAATAATTTTTCCTCTGAAGAAAGCAACCCAAGCAAATAAAAAATATGCAGTCATCATGCATAGGGACAAAGGTTTTGTACAGTGATGGTGATGCTTACACTGCAAGAAGACATTTTATTACTACCAGTGAAGCAGCAGTGGACCTACATTGGTGTTTAAATGCAAAACGGATAAGGATAAAATAGAGGCAAAAAAAATAAAAAAATGTTTTCTTTGTTGTCTTTCTGTTTTTATCTAAAACAACTTCATGTACCATGAATTGTTAAAAAAATGCATTGCAGGCCAAATCTTATCTCGAAACTATTGGAAAACAACATCTCAGACACCAGCGAGGGTATTCATAATCATTTCCTGAAAATAAATCTGTTTTTTTGTGACAAAGGTTTTGGAGGCGTTAAACTCTTCAGACGTTTGGTTCCCATCACCGTCATTGTGAACAGCTCTGAGTCATTAGTGTCCTCTAGAATGGAGCATTTCACAACAAGGTCTTACATCTCAGCAATAGAATTATGCAGAAATATAACTGAAGTACAGTTTTACTGTAATGTGAAGATTATATCATGAGTAGTGAAGCAAAATGACTCAAAAGGTTAAACCTGAAGAATTGTGGATGATAAATGATGTGTGTGCATGAATTGATGTGGGCACACTTGCCTTTTGTTTGCCGTTATTACTTTATCACTGCTCTTTCTCTGCTGTGTTTCATTGCTATGGACCAAATTGCCTTTCTAGATGTGAAGTGTGAGAAAGAGAGAGAAAGTGTGTGTGTGCGTGTGAGTGATTGTTTGTGAGTGTAGGCACGTCATGTCTGACACCTTTTACTGATGTCTGGGTGGCTGGATGGATGCGTGCATGAGTGTGCCATGTTTCCCACAGTCTGATAATAAATGATGGCTCTACTTCTTAGTAGTCAGCAGTTCAGATCTCAGAGAAATAGAGAATTATCAACAAATTCTGACTTCATGAAACACAGTGGTTGTTTTTTTTTAATGGCATTGCTAACAAACCACACACTTCCGCCTAACTGTAGTGCAATTATCACACAAGTAACAGACGGTTGCTCACGGGTGACAGAAAGGTGGAACAAATTATGCTGTGCACTGTAAACAATACTTATAGTGTAAATAAGGGTCTTTGTTCTTCAAATGTATTAAGTCATTACAGGAGACCACAGAGTGTGGTGTAGTTACTGTCTATGTACAGTTCAGCAATGGTTCAGCAAATAGAAGAGCTACAGGGCTAATTTAACTAACCGGCAAATGAAACTTATGAAACCGTCATCATTGTGCTATGGACAACTGAATTAACAGTTGTCTGGAAACCGATATTGCATATTTCATGTTTAACAGCATGTCATACAGTGCCTAGACTCCACATGTAGTCAAGCAGCCAAAACATGTTCGGAGTTCAAATTCTTTTTTAGCTTAGAACTGGAGCTACGAGGCTAATGTTTCACTAGAAGTCAATACGCCTCCTTCATTTCCATGAATAAATTCCCACTTTGTCTCTTGACCTCAACCACATCCAGGTCTTCACTGAGCTGAGTTGTTGGTGGGGTTGAGGACTCAGGACTAACTGTGAGCTAAAAAATGAACTAAACATTACTGTGTAGCCGATGGCTGCGGTCAGCCTGCGGTCTAGACAACAGAGTCTGTTTTCACAAACCTCCGCAGGAGTAGGAGTGCTGAGCTAGTCATTTCTTGGCTGCAACTATTGAGCTGTGTTCAGTGTGTAAAGTGGTAGTTAGCTCCAATAGCCTTAGCTCCAGTGCTTAACAGAAGAAGCAAAATTTGGACTCCAGACATGTGTTGTATATTCAGTATCATCCAGAGGAATTAGGAATGTTTTATTTTTTGCTGAACCATTACCTTAAACTTAGAAGATTTTTTCGTCCAAACCATTGCTTTAAGCATGTCTGACAACCTGGTTGAAGAAACTTTTCCTTCGTTATATTATACAACAAAGTTCAGGTAGTTATGAAAGCAGTTTCACTTTCATCCTGAATACGCTTTTTTCCTATATTCTTAAAAATAAGTGCCAGAAAGGGTGCCAGAAAGGGTAATTTACATGATGTCATAGAAAAGCTATTTTAATAAACCTTAAAGGAGCCAATACATGAGAGCATGAGAAACCTTTTTAACTAGAAAGGTTTTTTTTGAGAACCTGTAGATTGGTAAACAATATTTAGTGGCATACACACACACACACACAAATATACACACATAAATGGTTCTTTAGGAAACCGAAAAGCACCCTTTTTGTCACCTTTTCCCCCAGAGTGTTTTGAGATGTTACTGCTTGTATTCCAACTGGTGAGGACTTCAAAACACTTCTCATTGTCTCTTTCTCAGTCTCTCTCATTTTCTGCTTTGCTCTTTCTATATCATGTAGAAGACCGTGCGTCTGGTGGTCAACTATCACCGTGGGCAGAAGGCAGTGGTGAGGGTGAACCCGCTGGTACCGCTGCAGGGCCTTGTGCCCATCATCTGCCAGAAGTGTGAGTTTGACCCAGCCCACGTGCTCCTGCTCCAAGACAGCGTCAGCAACCACGAACTGGACCTGCGCAAGTCCCTCTCTGAGCTGGACATCCGAGAGCTCTATGTGCTGGACCAGATGCTGGGTAAAAACTCATCACAAATACCATGGCCAGGCTTACAGGGTCAGCAGCTTTGAGGGTGCTATCTTTTGGCCATGATTGCCAACGTTGTATTCCTTTCTCTTTGCCAGACAAGACACACTGAGTTGCCGTTTATATCAGGACAGATAGTGCAGTCACTGTGCTTTATCTCTGCTGTTTTATGGAGCACCATGTTTGGTTATGGTTTAACGTGTGAATATTAATGTTTATTTAAGCTGTTGCCCATTCATTTTGAGCCATTCCACCTTTCATTTGTTCATTCAATATCAGGTCACAGAAAGTGGAAATGTTCCTGTGGAATTCTTTTGTGGAATCTGAAGGCTTTATTTTGCACTGATAGCATTCAGTAAAAGTCCATGAACCTGAACTGCAACAAGTTGCTTTTTGTGTACAGTGCTCAATTTGATTTTGCAGTCCATACAGTTGTACATATCACGTTCCCTTTTGTCCTTACGTTTGTATGCAGACAGTACAGTCTATTCATTGCCAGGGAACCTATTTTCTATGTAAACTGGAGCTTTTAGGCATGCAGAGTTGATACCCGTTTTCCACCAACAGGGAATGAGATTTTGAACTAGTTCCGTTCAGGATTAGTTCTAGTTCCGTCTTTCAATTTAAATTCCCTGTCGGAAGGTTGCGTGACAAAAGTATTGGGACACCCGGTTTTTGGAGAATAAAACCTGATCTACTCGGGCTAAAAATA
>JBBPCY010000007.1:24037414-24049935 GCA_037974405.1 Brachyalestes nurse | reverse complement strand
TGAAATATTGATGTCAAAATCCAGGTTAAAAAAACCCTGGCGCTTAAAGGGTTAAACTGCCGTCATATCGTAAATGTGTCGGCAAAACTCGGCAATACATATCGTGACTTTTTTGTATCGCGATATATCGTACCGCAATATGTCGTACCGCAATATATTGTTACACACCTATTATGCAGTATGTCGAGATGGTCTTAATGACCACCTGTAAATGGGCAGCAGAAGAATTTCTGTCAAATTTGTGGTTATGGCTGGTCTGCCTCCCAAACCAAGGGCCTTCCTGCACTTTGGATTGAAATAAAATCTAGTCACACTGGGGATGCGTTTAGTGAAAAATGTAAGTGGAATCCCACTAAAGTGTATCCAGATACAGTCTGGACATAAACGGCATGTTGATGTGAGGTGTAAACAGCCTCAAAATAGAGGACTCAACATAGGCTGTCCTCCCACACATCATAGATGACCGGATTGTCAGGCAGCAGTTTCACCTGGACATGTAATTAGAGGACCATTCATTTCCCATGTATGAACTACAAGTCACTTATTTTACTAAAGTCTTGTCTCCTTTTTGCTCACTGCAAATACACCGTGTGCAACTGAGCCGTCAGAATTGCTCCTCTTAATTCTAAATGTGATTTCAACCAGCGGAACTTCACATGATCGCCATCAACAGCAAGGTTATCAGACAGTGGCAAGAAAAATCTCTTAGAATGTGTTCAGCACAACACAACTGTTGGCTCATGGGGTGTTTTCATACGTTACCCAGTAACTCTATCCACTGGAAAGCCACTCCGATCCTTTCTGTGACAGTGAAACTGATGTTTTAAGAACTGTTAAGTACAAACCTATTGATTTCAAGAGGATCTCTCAGCCAATATGTAATGAAAATGTGTCTTGCTTTGCTGATTTTCGTTTATTATAGTTTGGGCTATAATTCATGACACCTCCAAATATTCAGTGGAGAAGCAAATAGCTACATAAAGCAGTCCTTGAGTAGCCATATTATTCAGGCCAGCCCTCCCATTGACACCATTGCTGAGGCTGTGGTACTTTTAGCGAGCTGGTCTAGTCTTACCAATCACATGCTTGAGGTTAACTGCCCTACAGGCTCAAATATCTACCTGTTGACCTGGCACTGCCCCGTCTATTTCTGTTGCCTAAGCCTGCCCCTGTGGTTCGAGGATGCAGCCGCAGCAATTGTCACAGCACTCAAGCTCTGACACTCTTGTTTAGCTGCAGCCAGATCCCTTGTGGCACAGATTAACCTTCTAAGCGTAGGGCTGCAAAAATTAGCCATGCAAGCTACCTGTGAAAAGTCCCTGAATTCTTTGCACCTGCCTGCCAGTTCTGAAACTATTTCAGTCTTTCTCTTTTTAAAGCTACCTTCAAAGATTCAAAGGTTTATTGTCGTATGAACGAAGTGCGAATTCATTCTTATTTGAATACTTCTCCACAGGCAATTAGACAGTGGAACATTACAGTACAATAGATACTAACTAATATGAGATACCTAGTAATATATAATACAACATTCAGCATGAGGTAGTAAAGTGCTAGGTGAACAGCAATTAGTGTTAAGCTTTGTAAAGATCAAATGTATACAAATATGATATTTGATACACATTAGTGTGTGTAGAGTGTTTGGTCAGCATGTTGTGTGTGTGTGTGTGTGTGTTTGTGTGTGTAGATTCAGTGTTATTTTAAGAGTGAAACAGCTCGACTCAGTAATCATTAAACTTAAAGCATTAATCAAGCATCAGATGACCCGTGAAACAAATTTAGTTTAGGGATTCTTGAAGGTTTTGGGGAGTTGGCCCCACTTTTCCAAATGTATCAGTCAACTTTTTGTAGAAAGGGCAAATATAGAATCAGGTCAGACAAGAGTGTCTCCTGTTGAATACCCCCCCCCCTCCTGTTTTACCCACCTGTTCTGGCAAACTCATGTGAACTGAAGAATGTTTTTGTTTTGTTAGATAATATCAGAGATCAGTCCCTTTTCACCATTTGCTGCATATTTGCTTTTGTGCTATAGTCTACGTGTGTGTACATGTGTGATGGCATAGAGATGGATCTTGCAAAATAAAGCTCTTGTGCATAAAGCTGACATAAGAGATTTGAGCTCTGCAGTCTTGGCATATCTGCTCTAAGCCTGTCATAACATGGTGTTTTGACTTGATACACGGCTTATTGTTGTGGTAATCTGGAGCTTGACTGGCTCGTTAGAGGTGTATTTGGATATACTTGTCTCGTGTTAATACAAATCCCAAACTTTAGAGTTAATAATGGAGTTTAGAAAACTGGAACCTAGTCCATATTTGTATTAATTCTTTGGCGTCCATAATAACAGAAAGAATTACTTTTCTTTTTGTAATGAACTGCCTCAATCCAATTTTTTACCTCCCAATTCATTTAGAGTTTTTTTTTTTCTGGCCAGCAGCACTTAATGAATGTGTTTTCATAGAAAATATGCCTGCATAAGGTCTCATATTCTACTTTTTATGAAATTGTAGCTGGCAAATAATTGCCATTTGTTCATTGTACGCAACTACATGCTTAAAGTGGCCAAATTAAACATGTTTGCGAAAGCAATCAACTGTGAAAAGTAATTACAGTCAGCTTTAATAACTGTAATCATCCTGCGATCAGGTTGTTATGTAATAATTGTGACATCCCTAATTCCACAGTAAAGCAGGTCAACACTGCAGACATTTAGATCACTGTTAACTTCTCGCTGCAGCAGGTTCCGCATAGAGTCTGTTTACATTGCACTCTACAACAGTGGTATAGAAAGTTGGCAAAAAAAATGTAGTTGAATTGGATCAAGCTTATTATAGCCAGAATGCCTAGTATAGCATAGTAGTTAAGGCTGCTATCCACCCTTTGGTTCCATATTATACTAATAAGAGTCCTTGGGCAAGACTCCAAATGTTACTTTTGTAATAGGGTTTACAAAGAAATGTAAGTTGACATATAAAATTGTAGTTAGGGGTGTTCAGTTTGTGATGTGTGGCACCCAATGGTTTTGAAAACTATCAAAACGTTATAGCGCGAAGTGGGTGGTGCTATGGGAGGCTTACTAGTTCTCCCAGTTATCTGTAGACATGGTGGTTAGGTGGTGCACAAGTTTTCAAATATATACCATCGTGGTAGAATGGAAGGGTGTGCTGTCATGATAGTAATGTCTGTGTTGTGATCAACACTTTGGCTCCTTGGTGATGCAGTTATTGTTGCAGTTCTTCACACCAAGATGCAATATGGGAAGAAAGCAAGGCAGCGTGATGCTCTTGGCTAAGTTAAATATTGATGTTACTTTGACATGTACCACCTACCTAAACGTTATTGCAGACCAAGTACACCCCATCCTGGCAACAGTATTCCCTACTGGCAATACATCATCTTTCAGCGTGATGATTAATGTACCCTGCTAAAGCATGATGGAGAGTTCAGAGTCTTGATCTGGCCTCCGAATTCCCCAGATCTCAATCTAACTAAACGTCTGATGTGCTGGGCAAACTAGGTCCAAACCATGGAGGCCCCCCTCACAACTTACAGGACTTGAAAGTTCTGCTGCTAAAGGCTTGTTGCCAGATACCACAGCTCACCTGCAGACGAGTGGAGTACCTGGCTCAACAGGCCAGAGCTGTTTTGCTGACACGCATGTTTGGATTGGGAATTTCTGGCTTAGGCTGCGTGTACTGAGGAAAAGGTAGGGCTATGGAAAAGGGCCAGTGACTGATGTGTTTAGAAATAGGTGAAGGTCCCTGTACTTTGTAGTTTTTGACCACATGTAATGTAGCACTGCAGGTTCTTTTTGACCGTTCCAATCAGGTATAACCGTGAATATAATATGAAATAAATATCCTGACAGCATGTTTCATGATATTTTCGTGATGTTTTTGATGATATAACCCACCCATAGCTGATACCAAAGGTCGATAAAGTTAACTCTCCATAAATTGAGGCATTGCTGCTGGAATGAAGATTTTGAAGGCACAGATAAGACAAGATAATAATAATAATACTGATCTGAGATGGGGTAAGTTTTGTGCAGTGGCCAAGCTGACACTGGAGGTTCCTCCTATACTAGACAAACCGTGTGGTCAGGCTTGTGGCTAGCGGTGAGCCAGCACTTTCCGGCTTTCCAGTTCCAAAGTGGATGACAAAGGCTGATCTAAGAGCTTTATCACACACAGTTGAAGAAGTAAATTCTATGAAGGTGGACCCTAGATCACTCTGGTTTATCCAATTCATTGCTCAGTTAGTTTTAACAAAATTTGAAAGGAAAAAAAAATACTCCCCCTTTTGTTGCATAATCTATTGATGACACTCAGGCAGAAGGACTGTGCTTGACATGGACAGGCTTGAGGATTATTGATTGATTTATTGATCAAGGCTGGTCATGTGCTAATGTCGGTGTTTAAACAGTGCAGTTGCATCAGATATAATCAATGCATTCTCCACGTTGTCATATTTTTGACATTGCAGTATCATAATGTTTCAATACATTGTTATTCAGTACACTACTATGTTACATGATGTTCAGTTATATGTAATTTCTGCTGTTTACTTGTCTTCCCTGTACACTATCCTAGATATTTGCCAGTATTCATTAATCTGATATATAGCAGTATTAAATGTGCATGCAGCGCTTCCCATATCAACTTCATATCAGTTGATATGGATGTTTAAGATAAATCTAAAGTCATAAGTTAAGATTTTTTTTCTGTTTTAATTTAAACTGTTTGGGCCAATCGTCTCTCCGTTTTGGAGAGTCAAACGCCATAACCCATGACTGCTAAGCACCTCTGAGATACCCTGAGCAAGATACTGTCCCCACACTCTGCTCCCCGGGAGCTGTGTTCCTGGCTGCCCGCTGCTTCACTTGGTGAATGTGTTAAATACAGAGGAAGAATTTCATGCTGTTCACACTCTTTGCTGTGGTGTGTTCACATATGACAGAATGGTCACTTTCACTAATTCTCTAATTGACAAATATATATATATATATTTTTTAAAAATTAATCCCAAAATCACTTGTACACTCAAATGCCCTTTTTTGAAGATCCAGTGTGTATCAGTTTGGTATATTTCTTGTATTTAAATAATAGTGAATAAAAATTTGTCAAAAAACAGGCCGGCAGATTCATTTTATAGCACACACCCTGCTTTTCCTTTTCTTTCCTTCTCCTAAAAATAATAATAAATGTAACAATAAATGTAGCATGTATTTGTAATATAAATAATAATAATAAATTATCCTGTTATACTGTAAATACAGTTATAGATTAATATATTCTGTAAATGGAATCCTCTTATTCTCTTTTGTTCTCTTATTTCAATCATAACGTTCGAGAAACCAAATCTGAAATTGTGACAAATTTTGTGCAATAAAATGGCGAAAATGAAGATGGACAAGGGATACTAGAATAAATTGAAAATGGCTAGATTTAAGTTCGATCCATCCTTATTGAGGCAAATTAACACTGAATATATATAATTTATAACAGATAGCTGTAGTTTCAAAACAAACCAGACAAGCTAATATAAAGTTTACGATACGATCCCTGCTGAGAACAAGGCTGTAAACAATCGCAGTGATAACAGCCACAGCACAGCACAAGTAGGAGCAGATGGAGTTTCTCTGCCTCAAAAAACTCACAAGTTAGGTTTCAGGTTTATTTATTACTAAAATGGTCGTCACTTCACGTTAAATTTATTTATATAGCACATTATCACACAAAGGTTTTTCAATGTGATTTACAGAAATAGAATAAAAATAAAAGAATAAATAAAATACATATTTAAAATAAATACATCGAAAATCAATAAAAGAAGACACAATGGAAGTGCAGGTATTTAAAAGAAGGTCAAGTCAAGGTGGAGGATAGTGCACTTTTTAGCAGCTTTTAAAGCTATAGTTGGTGCAGATCTGATACTGATGAGTAGTTTGTTACAGCAGCGAGCAGAATAGTGATTAAACAACATTTCACCATGTTTAGTGAAACTAGCTGAGCAGCTCCTGCAGATCTAACCAGGCCCATCAGGGTTATATGCTTCAAACAGAGATGTATTTCAAACATTGAGTGACTTGTACACAATTAGTAATGCTTTGAAACCCTTGCATACAAAGTAAAAAAAATCACCTAAATGCTGGTTACAAGCTTTGTTAGTCCAGAATCATTATGCAAACTCATGCTGTGTATCAAACTCATGCTGTGTGTGGTAGGTCTCCACTGCTGTTGGCTTGATGCTTATAGTGAAACATCTCACATCCCAGCCATTAGACATTAGCACCATCTCTGCAGGTAGATATTGAGAGACAAAGGCTATTAAAGACCGATTATCGGCCTGGTCGATTAATAGGGCCGATATGTGGCCATTTTTACATCATTGACTGAAATTGGCACATATTAAGGCCAATTTATGTGCAGCCCAGTGTTGCTGCTGTGGAACACGCGTGACACGCCCCTCTCCCGGCCTACAGTTAGCTTAGTGTTTACACAGTAGCCTACGGTTAGCTTAACGATAACACTGTAGCCTACGGTTAGCTTAACGATAACACTGTAGCTTACGGTTAGCTTAACGATAACACTGTAGCTTACGGTTACCTTAACGATAACACTGTAGCCTACGGTTACCTTAACGATAACACTGTAGCCTACGGTTACCTTAACGATAACACTGTAGCCTACGGTTAGCTTAACGATAACACTGGAGCCTACGGTTAGCCTAACGTGGACACTGGAGCCTACAGTTAGCTTAACGTGGACACTGTAGCCTACAGTTAGCTTAACGAGAACACTGTAGCCTACAGTTAGCTTAACGAGAACACTGTAGCCTACAGTTAGCTTAACGAGAACACTGTAGCCCATGGTCAGCTTACCGCTAACACTGTAGCCTACGGTTAGCGTAGGGCTAACACTGTAGCCCAAGGTTAGCAGGCATTTAATACGGAAACCATCAGCCAAAGTTATTAAAGACCGTATTGATTAGACATGTTGTTGCTCAATTTGATGTTGAAGAAAACTAAGCGCTTAAATGCATGGTTACACTTAACAATAATTGATGATGTTTAAAAATGAAAGTCTTCGAAAGTGGAAAATATCACTAGATTATTACCATTTCGCTTGAAAGTGTGTCTGTCAAGCAACATTATTATCATTATTATTGTTTATTCTTTTATACTTTAATAAATGTGGTTAAAAAGTGTTCAGTAAATGTTTTTTAAGAATGTTTTTTGGTGGGGAAAATGACCAAATATCGGCCGCCCGAAAATAAAAACAAAAACATCGGCTGACCCTGATTTCTAAATATTGGCATCGACATCGGCCATAGAAAAAACCCATATCGGTTGACCTCTAGTTTGCAGTGTTTAATTACTAGAGTCGCTATAGTCAAGGTGGTGGTTTTGTTATGTATCACAGTGCTTAAGCAAGACAAAGCACTGATTGAAATTTAAACACATCTTTAAACACACAAAATGAAATATATCGCTCTGTTTCACCTAATGTGGGCGAACTGTGGTGGTCTGTAGTTAACTAATATAGCTCAAAGGCATGACTGACACTAGCTGTACTTCCAGTGTGTACTATAGTACCCTCACTACCAAATGGCTGCATGTAGCAGCTCTGTATCTCACACACACACACGCCAAGACTCGTCTAACAACTAGGTTTCCAAATTAAAGCATATACACATGCGACTATATGCCTTTGATAAAGGTTCGTGCTCTATGGCAGCGTTCTCAGTGCTAGTTCTAACAGCAAACAATACAGTGGTCACACAGTGTTGGCCATATTATGTGGATTATTATGCTTATGTAATGATTATTCCATTGTAAATGTGGCACATGTATATTTCTATTTAAAATGTCATTCAGAACGAATCTTTATGCCAAACAAAACTATAGTTATAGTGTAAACTGTGATGAAAGGTTAGCCAACTGTCATGATAACATTTTTAAATTCCAGCCCATGACTGGTTTCTAAACCAGGAATCTGCACCAAAGTATTGCAGTGTAAATGTGGTTCTAATGCTAAGTGCTAATGCTATGGACAGTCTTTGGTTTGGTCCAACGATTTTGTCCAAGCAATCGTACCTTATTCTTGGACTAAAAAGGGTAAATCTGCATGCTGATCCAATTTAATGTGTGTGGCCAATTGGTCTGCCAGTTGCAGTGATTTAGATTATGGTTTAAAGCAGTTTATAAGGATTTTATTAGGAACTTTAGTTAAATGTTGTTACAATGGCACACATAGACACTTGCTTCCGTGTGTTCCAAATGCTTTCAAGCAATTGATCTGATTAAGCACTTAAAATTTAATTTAGTCGTTGGGCAAAGCTTTTAGTGTTGTCCAGGCGCAGTCTACAGCCGTGTCTAATCAGAAGCTAAACAGAGCAAGACCTGAGATTAGTGCTGTCTCGCCCTGGTGAGGAGAGAGAAAAGGGAGGGCGTTGTTCCTGACCCCTGCCAGATGAAGAAAGGCTCATTCTAATCTGGCTTGGGCTTGGACTGGGGGGACTGGGGGGTATGGGAAATGCCTCATAAATATGCATGTATCCTCAGCCAGCCAGGCCTGCCCCTACTGGGCAAGTCTTTCTGCCTCTGGACGCCACAGCTGGACAGCACGGCCCACATTCCAGCGCCGCTCGCGCTTGCTCGCTCATCTTGCACTTTGGCCTACAAATCAATGTGTGCCATTCAGCTGCTCTCCTCCCAATACCCCATGTGGAAAGAATGTGCTCCCAGCATTCCTGAGGAGATGGAGTATTTGGGATAATGGTCTCCAGAGGTATTCCTGGGAAGCGGTATGCTGTACGTGGCTTGTGTTTGTACAGAGTTAAACAACCAGAAATCATGATCCGTTTTAATTAGCTAAAAGCATGTGGGTGTTGTGCCAGTCATAGCTTATAGTTCTAGCAGTGCTCCTTTTTACGGGCTGCTCCCGTGTACATTAGATTATGATTATACCACATATATATGTATGCTTTTTACTTGGTTTTATATTACTTAGTGCTGGTGAAAACACTGGAAGTTAAAAGTTGCCAGTACATAGTGTTTGGTGGTCTCTATGTCGAAGGAGGGTCCACAGTTGTGACATGGTCGGACAAAAATGAAAGCAATGTAGCTACAGTACATTTCAAGCATGCGCACCTCATGGATAGCTGTGTTGATTATGGACAGCCAGGTCTATAAATAATGGCAATATTTTTAGGTGTGCCCCAATTTGGAAGAAGAAGAATTTATAGCCTTGAATGCTATGAATGCAACCGAGCTGGGGAGGCGTTGCAGCAAACGTTGAGAAGTCAGCTGCACTTCTGGCACTGTCCCCAAAAACATCCCACAGGGAATTTGTGTCATCATAATACCACCTCTCCTATCCTGTACTCCTGCTGCTTTCCCACTTTCATGTATTTCAAGCCCCTTGACCTAGATGTTAAGAGAAGCTTCACAGGTAGACTCATGTAAAGTTTTTTTTTTTTTTGCTTTTTTAAAACCCACCTTGCATCGCTTTTAGTCATCTGTGGATTTTTTTTCCACTCCTTGTATGTAGGCTTGAGGGGAATAGTTGTGATTCCTCTATATTAAAGGATTTAGTGTTCCTTTCCTTCTGTCTGCTGTGGATATAAGCACTCAGATTTATGGCATAATGAACCTCTGGGCCAGCACAAGCATAGCTGGGAATATATGGGAGCATATCTCCCATGCAGCAGCAGACTAAGAGCAAGCCAGCTTTCTCCTACAGCTCTGGAGCTGTAGGTTGCGTAATATGATCCTCGTTCCATCCTCCGTTCTGCCCTTCCCACCATGAGCCTCGCGTTACAATCAATGGAGCTTTATTAGCACTGTCCAAAATACATTCTCACCAAAGTCAAAGGGAATACAGTTAAACTATAAACCTTGATTATGCTTCTGATAAAGAAAGTAGCATGAACATCTTAAACATGGGAATACAATTCAAAAGGAATACAATTAAACTGTAAACCTTGATTATGCTTATGATAAAGCAAGTAGCATGAAAATCTAAAAATCAATGATACAGTAGCACACAGAATAAGGCAAAATGCTGAAGTAAGGTTCTCTTTTCCCTAACCACTTTCCGTCATCTTGCTAAACATGAAGGAGATGGACTTAGCGTTTTTTGAAGGTAAAACGTTAATGAAACATTTGAAATGGAGAGCTGATTTAACTGTTACAGCTGAACTGCATTTTGCAAGCTTCAAACAATCATTACTGTTTGCTGTACGAGTTCTCAATACTCATCACAAGTCATTTACATTTCATAGTTACCTTTATTTCAGGTATTTTCGTTCTTTTTTGTTTTAGATGTGTTTGTTTTTTTTTAAGTTCAGTTTTTCATTTGCAACAAACAGTATGACACATTAATACATGATTATAAACTAAAATCTGAGTTCAGCTGTGCGCTTTTTTAGTCAGTCTTGTGTCATCATGTATGTGCCAGATTCAGGCTTTTGACTGTTCGCGTGTGAAGAAGACAATAGTTGCATCATCTGTGCATTTTTTTAAAAACGCACCGACTAATTGACTATTTGAACATCATGACCTGTTCCTAATATGTGGTGATGATGTCAGCTAAGACTGGTTCACCTTGGTCTTCTGTAATCCAGTTGCTTGAGGTTCCTATTAACTGCATTATGCTGTAACAGATGGGAAGTGTGCTACAGAATCTTGTTCCATGCTATTTTGATTTCAACAAACTGGGCAAATGCTGTGTTGAGGGAAAAAAAAAAAAACAACAACAATTGCATTGACAAATTTTTCTTTAGCAACAGTACAGTTAAGCGGCCCACTAAAGTCCGTTGGCGTCCAATGGCTGACGTGAGACATGCTTATAAAAGGATCGGTTCAGAGAAATGTTTTTACAGTTTCAATCAGGATTTACTTTAAATAGCTGGTGGCTGGTGGTGATCCCAGGCCTGGCCTTTGCCTTTGCCCCGGTGCTAATCGCAGCGAGACATTAAAGCTCTCCCTGTGCAGTGTAAGCACTTGTGAACTTCTTACAACGAAGCCACGATGTTGTCATTGGCCCGGTACAATCCATCTATTGTGATGTCTGCAGGACTCCTGCATAAATGTGCACAAGTACTGCAAACACGCAAGTCCTGTACATATAATCTGCACCTGTCAGTTTATGACTTGCATTTTGCCTCAAGGTTTAGTTTACGCCTCAGATTAAGCTTGTTGAGAACAGCACTCATTGTCCATTCTGTTTTGAAATGTGTGGGACCATATTCTAAGGTTCAGTCGTTGTGACTCTTACAGTTAAGGGATTCTAAAACTTCCACTAGAAAAGAATCAGGATATCTGCAAAGCTTCACTCGTTGCTGATTTAAGGTGGCAGCTTCTCCCTGTTGTTTGGGACACCTGTTTAAAGGTCCATATTTTGTCTTACAAGCATGGGCAAAGATTCTTGCTAATATACAGATGTGGTACAACCACTGGTACAACAAACCAGTTCACATTATAGTTGATCACTGCTTTGATCACTGTAGTTACCTGCCTAGGTAACTATCACTTCCCAGGTAATAAATCCAGTACACCCGACGGGTATCAAAGGCGTGTTTATTAACATCAGGCCCCAAGGCTTTCCCAGCTTTTGATTTCACGAAGGGGAATCATGGAGAGAACAGCCCCCCCCCACCCACCCACATCACATGCTAGTTAGTGATTCCTGGAAATGGCTTCGACTTCTTCCTGACCTTTTCCAAGGAAAAATGAGTGCATGTCCTTAATTGTTGCTTGGAGATTGCCATTCACAGTCAGTCCCTTGATAACATCAGACCAAAACAGCAATCAGAATTGGGCTACTTTCAGTTCTAGCTCACCCAGTTTACAGTACTGCTCTGGTAAAAAGCTAGATAACCCTAAAATAACAAATGCATTGGGTTAGTTTTATTTTATCTGTGTGTCCAGCTGAAGTGAAATAGCATTTCCTAGAATTGAGATGCTGCATGTTAAACTGTAAGAGATAATATAGAGGCCCGGCTAGTAACAGATATAAAACTGGAGGTAATATTGAAACTAACCATCAACAGAACACATAGGGGTGGGGATCAACATTTAAAATAGAAATGGAAATGCAACAATGGAGTGCGACAGGTAATAAACAATAGCTGAACTTTTCAAAACATAATTTCATAATTACTTTCATAACTTTCACAACAGGCAGAAACCTAATAGTAGTAGTTACTAGTGATACATACTGATTTCGATATCTGCCAGTTCAGTGTATTAGTACCAAAACTCTGTCTAGCCTACTTCATATACTTTTATACATGGTGAAAGTAGGGTTGTAAAATTCTGGGAATTTTCAAAGTTGGAAATTTCCCTAGGGAATTAACAGAAATTAGCTGGAATAAACTGGAAGCTTGGGAATATGAAATATAGTTGGTAGAAAAATATATTGTTGCATAATCAAAGCTAATGCAAATACAGGTGAGTATCTATCTATTCCTCAGTCACAGGCACATAGCACACTACTTACTGCGGGGCTATTGAA
>JBBPCY010000007.1:24015195-24029737 GCA_037974405.1 Brachyalestes nurse | reverse complement strand
TGGAGAAAATTGGGGACCACGCCTTAGATCATTCTTCACTGTAACGCTGTCCATAATTCATCTGGGGAAAAAAGCTGTCATCTGGGAAAAAAGCTGGTGGTTGTGTCATCATTTCTTCCTCTGGGTCAAACGCAGGGTTGTGCCGTTCCCCACAGTGTGGAGTGGAAACCCACTGGGCTTGTCTTTCTATTGGGGGCAGCTGAGGTTCTTGTTTTTCTTTGGATATTGCAGCACTTATCTCTTTGATCTGTTTGACAAGAAACTGCTTGTCTCGACCCTCCTGTGTGGGACAAGTAAACACACAGAGAGAACTCATGAGCTCCAACACTCTTAAAACTCATCAGAAGTGTCTGGATTACAAATACACTTCGATAATGTGGGCTGGTGCATTTTATTTGAAATGTATTTTATTTTATTTTAGATCCTTAACATTAATTAATTTTTGGGTGAGAAATGAAAAATTACTAACTGAAAAATGTTGTTTGCATGAGTATTCAACCACTTTAATCTAAAAACAACACATAATTATGCAAGAGGCATTTTTCAGTGTTTATTTTTTTAGGACCTACTGACAAATATGAATGAATTTTGAAAATCTTTTTTAAGAGCATGTTTGTTTGCAAACATTTTGGTTTATCCAAGTTCATCTAGTGATTTTTAAAGGTTTGTTAATTGAAGGGAAAATAATAAATACAAAGAAAAAGAATAGAATGTACAGTCAGTAAAGTTAGTCTAAAGAAAACAAAAAAATTTCTGCAACTGCAAGAAAAGTCTAGGTGGGGTTGTAGACTAATTGCAATCTTTTACAAATTACCAGCCATAATCTTTTCTCTTCTCTCTGTAGTTTGTAGTGGGTAAAATAAACATGTGGCCTCTTTCTCATATATGTTCTCTACAACTTTTTAATTACTGTTTATTACCTGCTATTTTTAGGCCAAAGCTATCTTCAAAGCCATTTCATGATTTATGAAGGTCAAAACTTTATTAGTGTATAATCTAATCGTGTGTGTGTTAATGGATGATTATAGCAATGATGCTTTTAAATTACCTCATATTTACAGACCAGTGAAACAGGAAGCCAGTGATGATTGATTAAAAGCTCTTCAGCATGAAGGTGGACTTTAAATGGGAACATGCTTCAGTTTTATTTTGTTTGTAAAACTTTGTATCGGTTTCAATAATTAACATGTGTTTTTGCTAAAAAAAAATTTCTCATTAAGTTTTTTTTCCTAAACTTACTTCGATTTTCATATATTTTGATTGATATTGAGCTAATTTACCACAAGGACATTTCTTACTTGTATTTTTTACCCTGACTGTAATGTAGGCTGTGTAGAGGCAGTGTGTCTGTCTTACTCACCATTTTATGTTGGTTCTTCAGGAGAGCCACAGTTTTCCCATAAACTGATGCGAGTGCCGCCATGTAACACAGAAACACACTGGAAGAGTGGAAACACCCCTTCTGTCATTTTATCTCTCATTGTGCTTCTAATAAATAATTAACAAATTACAACTACAGTACTGTGTGCTCGGGTTAAAGGCTGCTTGTATTGTGTAAATTTTCTCTGATTTAGAGTAGAGTAGAGTCAAGGCTTGAACTAAACATGATGACACAGCACACAATCAGAGTACACATAAGAATGAGTAACTCCTCCTGTGGGATGAGGCCACTGACCAGGAGATAATGAAGAGAGGGATGGAGAAGGCCTGCGAGCCGATGTAGGTCAGAAACTCCTGTGTGGTGTTGGAGAGTGATTTAAAGGACATGGGGACAACATTCCACATGATGGAGGAAAATCGGAACGGACCACAGCCATAGGAGGGATGAATGCTGGATAAAGCATAAGATCAAAAGAGAAAACAATGTCAACAATAATATTAACTGTAACAACAACATTAATGATAACAACAACAACAAAATAATAATAATAAAGATTACCATCATCAATATTGTTGTTGTTATTATTTTTACTGTTGTTATTATCATTATTATTGTTGTTGTAGTAGTATTGTTTAATAATAATACATGAATAATAGTATTATTATTATGAATTGTAACAGTTGTTGCGGGCATTAAATAATGATTATGATTATAGTTGTTGCTATTGTTTTCCTTTGTTGTTACTGTGGTAATAAAATAATAATACCAATTTTAATGGAACAGTAAAAAAATAATAATTAATGAACAATATGTGTTCAAAATTTTACAGCCTGTCTGAAAATTTCTGTTATGTGGTGAGTCTGAGTATACAGTGCATTGGTCAGAGTGACACTCACCTAGCCACACTGTAAACAAGGACCACGCTGGCGAGAATCCAGCCGAACAGCAGAACCAGAAAGAAGAAGAAGTTGGAGCCGGTGGAGCGGAAGGTCCTGACAGCCGGACGACAGTTCTGGAACAGAGTGACCTGAGACGAAGCGAAAATTTCACACATAGGATTTCATAATGCAGACGCCCACAGAAGAGAAGAGTGAGGGAGAAGAAAGAAGGAAGTAGGCACACAGGGAGGAGAAGAGGTGGGAAAAAAGCAACCGAAGAGATTTGAGTATAGAAGAGAAGAGTTTGCTGAAGTGTTCTATTCTCATCACTGCTGGCACCATTTGTTACCCCAGTATTTTTACTCTACTTGTTTTCAGAAATACTGTTTGTGTGGCGTCTTTTATGTTGTCTCTATTCTTGTTCAATGAGTTGTTGTGAAAAAACACTATTTAGTGTTGTGTGTGGACTTTTCTTGTAAAGTGTGGAAAAGGCTTTATTTCCATAAAAATTATGATGAAAACAATGATGAAGAAAACATGTTGCACCTTTTTGCAGTAGAAGATGATGAAGAATTTAACGGTGTTGATGAGGGGCAGTAGAGGGCAGAAGAGGGCGCCGGTCCACACCACGGTCTGACCATACACCAGAGCTAGAACATTGGGAGGCACCTGAAACTCCTGTCGACCCACCAGCTGGGTCAGTTTACATGAGCAGTGGTCCACAGCAATCCTGAAACACACACACACACACACACAAAGAGATCTTACGAAACAACCTACAAATCAGCCAACAGAAGCTTTGTGTGTTCTATGTGTTATAGACAGGTTTTCCATGTTTTTTTTACATGTCGTTAATTTTCGTTAATTTGTTTAATTTTTATATTATTTAAAATACCCAAACCGTTTAAACCGTTTAAGGGTTTGTCGATACAAATGTACTGTTATCATAACAATAAATCATAGTGAATGGATCTAAACTGAACTGAACTGAGACAGACCTGCGTGGAAACTCCACCAGAATGAGCATGGCGATGGTAATCAAGAAGTCGAAGAGCGTCAACTTGTACATCTCCTGCCCCACACGTGTCTCCCAGCACTGTGTGTGTGTGTGTGTGAGTGGAAGACAGAACACAGAAAAACCTGTCACTAAACCACTAGGCTTCTGTCACTGAGCAGCCTTTTTGTGGGATTGAAATATTAATTGGTTTTAGATCAAAATCACAATTTGAAAGACTGCCAGAATTGCAGTGGTTAATAATTCCATTTTTTGCATAGATTATTTAACATTTATCATTCATCAGACCATTCTAAAGCAACCAAGCACTCATATACAGGACAACAATGCACACCATGTTCAGTGTTTAAGACTCAAGCCATATTCTGGTCCTCTGAGCCAAAAACAACAGGCCCTGATCTTTGTTTCTAGAAAATATTCAGAATTTAAATATTGCATTCACAATCTTTGTCAGAAATATCACAATTAGAAATAATCTCTACATTGTTTTGTCATGGCATTGTGTGTAAAATACGTATATTTTAATCGGAGAGAAAACACATTTTGATCAGAGATATATTATCTGTCTCAAGTCTTTGAGTGGCAATGCTTACAAATGGAGACTGTGGGATTTTTGAGCTCTAAATGTTTAGCAGATATGCTAATTGGCCATGCCCCACGATTACAATTGGCTGTTACTTAGCAGGGGGCTGGACTGCGTGCTGTGATTTGCCTTCACCATTTTTTTTGGATTTGCCTTAAATGACCTTAAATCTAAATGTTAAATATGAAAAATATATCTCGCACTCTAAATGTGAAACTTCACAGTTAGATAAGGCTGGGTGACACCTTTCCAACGACCACTTGAGTCTCAGACTCGAGTCCCCATCTCTGGTATGAAGCCCCCCAGCCCTGGGCTGTGGAGCAGGGGAACTGTGTTCTCTGGAGTGCTGGCGCTCCATCCAACTTTGAATGAGTGGTGTTGGTGCTCTAGAACTAATTTGTACCAGTGATTCATTTAATAAGCACAGCGTAAGTCAAACTGATAGAAGGCAGCTGATGTGTTTACATGTTTGTGTGTTGTTGTTTACCTGATACTGTATATGGTTGTAACTGCAGGTAATGCAGTCGCCACTGGAGACTTTGCCATCACAGGTGATCTGCTTCCACAGAGTGTAGAGCAGCACAGCCAAACTTACCACCCGCAGAACCACTGCCCTACAGGGATATGGGAGGTGGGAGGGAGGGGGAGTGAGGAGGGTGGTCAGCAGAAAAAAATGCCACATTTACATTTACAGCATTTGGCAAATGCTCTTATCCAGAGCGACGTATATGAGTGCTTTGTAGTCCAGAAAAAAACATGTCTGTCATATTAGATTCTACCAGAGATGGAGTGTAGTACTAAGATCACAAACACAGACAGGATATGTGAGTACCTTTAGAGTCTTTGAGTACTTTTAAAAGCACTCTGTAAATAAAATGTATTATTATTGTTATTATAGACAAATTTTAAATGTTACTTTCTATACTGTGGAACAGAACAAACAATAGTGTAAGTAAGTATGAATGAGGTGGTCTGTGGGCGGCCATGTGAGCGGCAGAGTGAAAACCAGCGTTCAGGTGTACTTCACTCTGAAAGCCATTTGATGAAAGCAAGAAACACAAGCGGAAGAAAAAATCTCCACAGCACTCAACCCACTTTGACCAAGGCTGCGCAATTAGCCACACACAGTAGCAGCTCTCTAACACCCATGACCATCCCACAGATGTCTTTGTTGTGTGTTTGACAATATGTTACATAGCTGTTGAATATAATAACACTATATGAGCAATGAGATGATAGCGTGATTAAACATCAAGGTCCAAACGGGTTCAAAAATCCTATGTATTACTATTTGTCTTATTTTTATTGCTACATTGCTTTCATTGCTACATTTTCTTGTTTTATTTTATAATGTGTAAAACCAATAGTAAAACCAAAACTACCTGGAATAGAAGTGCTTTCCATTAACATCTATGAGAAGTAAAGAATGTGTTTGCCTTTTCTTGCCAAGCGAACATTTTTGGTTTTTTTTGACAGCAACAGCATCAGAACAGTATCATCAATCTGTGGCTCCATCCAGGGCACAATTTGTGTTAATCATTGTCTAGTCCTTCATCAGTGGTCAGTTTTTGACCACAGAGCAGCTATTGGTAGGATCTTTTTGGTTGGTAACCCACATTGATGACCCACACGGACATGTGTGAAAACTCCACCAACACAGCATTAACAGTTAACAGAAGGTAGGTAGGGCTCATGAAGTGGTCACTGAAGTTTCTAATACAGTGGAGTGAGTGTGGACACAAATCTCCTAATCTCCAAATCTCTGTTGTCTCCTGAGCTGTAAATGATCAGTTAAGGCGGTTGTGAATGCAGATCTAACCGGAGCAGTGCTAGGATGACTGTGGTACTGGGAGAATATTTCTCCAACCGGGCAACCTGGTCAGACAGCAAGGGCACCACAAAGTTGCTTGTTGTTATGACGATGGAGGGCAGGTACTGGAGCAGCAGGCCCACGATACCCTCCTGTTGCTGAGACTGAAGAAAAGAACAAGGGTGTTAAAATACATTGATGCAGTTTTATGTGCGGTGAGGATAAAATTGACCTGATTCATTTTTAAAATGTCTTAATGAATTATAATGTTGTTCATTTTCACATGTGTTCATATGATAAACAAAAAACTTTAAAACATTGTTTCTGTTGTCTGATTGTAGGGGTGTGCGATATGACGATATGAGATCGTGAAGACGATCTATGTACTGACGATCTGCCAAAGCAGAGATATCGTAGTATCTTCTATATAAACTACATTCAATGTATCTATTGCAGTTCTCTGCTCTGCCTAATTTTCTTTCCTCAACCAAATCACACTGAACGCCCGCCTTCTAGAAACAGAGCTCAGCCAACCAAAGTGAACTGAGGCTAAAATGAAGCTGAACCTGAGCTAAAGGCTAAAAACGAGTGTAATATAAGGCTAAAAGGGAGCTAAAGACTAGAAATGAGGCTAAAATGAAGCTGAAATTGCGCTAAAGGCTACAAAAGAGGCTAAACGGAGGATAAGACGGAAGTAAGGCTAAAAACAAAGCTTCTAAAACCGAGCTAAATGCTACAAGAGGCTAAGGTGAGGCTAAAACGAAGCTAAAATCTAAATATAAGGATAAAACGGAGCTAAAGCCTACTAAAGAGGCTAAAACGGAACTAACTTAATGTTTAAAAAGAGGCTTCAATGAGGCTAAACGGAGGTAAAGGCTAGAAATGAGGCTAAAATGAAGCTGAAACAGAGCTAAAGGCTACAAGAGGCTAAAATCTAAACATGATGATAAAATGGAGCTAAAGGCTACAAATGAGGCCGAAACGGAACTAAATGTTTAAAAGGAGGCTTAAATGAGGCTAAATGGAGCTAAAGGCTAGAAATAGGGCTAAAATTAAGCTGAAACGGAGCTAAAGGCTAAATGAGGCTAACCAAAACTTGCAATCTTGTTTTTAGCCTAAAAGTCCTCTTTATCTTGTTTTTAGAATAATATACTATATAAGAGCAGATTTGTAAGATTAAGATTGTTTTGAGATTTTTTCCTATTTCAAGAAATCTCACACTAGAAACAAGTGAAATGTTCTGCAAGTGCAGTAAGATATTGGTAACCCTTGGTAAGATTTCTTGAAATAAGAAAGACATATCTTAAACAATCTGAATAATCTTACAAATCTGCTGTTTTTGCAGTGTATAAGAGGAAAACAATCTTTGAATCGTTCCTGCTGTGTGTTGTTCCCCAAAGCTTCCAGTAGATGGCACCATAGCTTTACAAAGGAAAATAGTTTGTACTGTTCAGTAACTTGCAGAATAATAAAAAAAAGTCTATAGTTACAAATCAATAGAAATACCGTGAAATTGAAATCATGATTTCACTATTAAAAAATCGTGATATGATATTTTGGACATATCGCCCACCCCTACCATGAATCAATATTAGAGAATGGATGGACAGAGGAGGATGCACAAGATAATTGGGATTTCTGCCCCTTCAATGAGGCACACCTCTTCTAGGACAGCAGGACTATTGGGGAAAATGTCCAAGCTTAGTTTTAAAGAATACAGACACAAGAGGATACAATTGCAGGAGTATCAGCAGTGCAAATGGTAGACCCAGCTGTCTGTAGCAAAGTGTGTGGCATTAGATAGCACCAACTGGACCCATCCAGCAATTCACAGCCAGTCAACTCAGGCTGAGTGAGAACAGTTCAAACAATAGGTTACGCTAACTAGCAACAAGGTGGCAGTCAGATATTTAGCAACTTCAAACAAGCTAAACATTTGGAGGCAGTTTTAGTACACCAAACAAGGGCTAGGAATCTAAAGTTTAGATCTTTACTAAAAAGTAATCAGTGAACAACTGAAAAGATTCAACCTTTATGGCTGTTAAAAGCTTTAATTCACCATCTTTGAGCTATTAACATGTGATGTGTAGCCATTTACATTTATAGCATTTAGCAGACGCTTTTATCCAAAGCAGCTTTCATTCCCTAACTACAGGGCACAGTCTCCCTGGAGCAGCTTTGGGTTAAAGGTCTTGCTCAGTAACCCAGAGGTGCTGAAGGTAGGATCTGAACCCATGACCTTTTAGTCCAGAAGCATGTATCCTAACCACTAGTCCACCACCATCCCCATCAACCCTGACCCTGACACATCAGCAACAAATTTGACTGAATTCATCTAGGGGAGGGAAAAGGGGCTTAATGTTGCTGTTCAGTACCTGAATCATATATGCTTATGTATGCCTGTCAAAAAAAGGCCTTAATGATTCACACAGTACGATGAAATAGAATTTGAGAGGCAGATGTACTCTAATTTAAAACTAGTGACCTCACGGACTATTTGCTTTGAAGCTAAGTGGTGTTGTATCCCAGTCAAAGCGGATGTCCAGCTCATATTGGTGCATTTGGCAGCTCTTGACGATCTGCTGCTGAAATGTGGGTTTATCATTAGCATGACGGCCATATTGGCTTCATCTGCACGCTGCTTAAGCCATTAAAGGCCCTCCTCCCCGGACACATCAGCAGTCTGAGAGCTGTAAATTTTTCTCCTTGAGCTTTATAGATGTTTTCAGAGTGAATCAAGTGAAGTTTTGGCAGCATGCGGTTCCTGTTCCTGGAAGTCAAACTTCTACTTGTTGGTATTTCTTGGAATCGGGTGATTCAGGATCTGGCTCTTTTATTTTGTTGTCTTGAGGAAAAGTTTTGGTTTGGACGGAATTGAAATAAAAGCACTATTCACCTCAAGGAAGGCTCGCAAAAGCAGCACGTTAAAAAGGCAAAATGGGCCTGCAGTTCGGCATTTCATTTTCTCAACTCTTCATTTCACAGAGAAATATTAACATTTCAAAGAGGTTGGTTAGAAAAAAAACATACTACATTTCTGCAGAAGTCTATTTGGGCTGACTATGTCAAGCCAAAATTACTGCTTAACCAATATTTTTCTGTTGCTATTCCTTTTAACGTGCTTAGCATATTTAGATCCCAGCAGTTTACACCCCCATGCACACGCACTCTTTAGCACTGTAATCCTTCTTCCTCCGGAGTGCTCAGTAGCCTGACCTTTTAGGGTTTAAAGCTAAGCTGGGCCAAAATGTAACCTTTCTGTGCAGTAAGAGGGGGTATATGAGTGCTGCTGAGTTGGAGCATAAGCCTGATTTTGCTCTGTATGAGTTCATCACCACAGGACTGACATTTAAAAAACACTGTGGAATTTTTTAATATACCTGAGCCGCATACTGTATTTTCAGTTTTCAGTGTTTGTCAAATGGATTGTGAAATGTACAAGTGGATTATGATGCTTCCTGAAGTGCGTTTCTGCACATTATCCTGTGTTCTTCAGCCGGCCAGTCAGACTTGATTTGATCCAAGTATTTAATCCATTGTTAGCTTTACTGCAATCATTTGTAAGACGTCTGGTAAAACTTCCAGTGCTAGTAATGGTGTTTTAGAGCTGTATTATGACTGGGCTGCTAACATTATACAAGCCAGTCTTGGAAAGCAGAATAGAAGTGTATTATTAGCACATAATACAGTGCGGCTGCATTTACTTATTAGGCTCCAAATCCATTTGTAATTAGAGAATTAGTACTGGTTTGAAAATTGGAGTATTTGGTTGTTCTCTTGATTTGTTAAGCCCCTTTTCCACGAAAAGAACAGTGGTATGCCAGGTTCTTTGTGAAAGAAAGTGAACACAGCAGATTTGTCAAGCTTAATAAACATACATCTCTGTAAATTGGATTACAAGGGCCCCAACAATGCATTATAGCCTTGACCTCGTAACTGTAGATTTTATTGGTTGTTTACTTTTAATTACTTGTATTTAACCAGATGTGATTCTCTACAAATGTTCACACTTAATTTGACAAGAAATGTCTGTTACAAATATTCCTATATTATGAGTTAAATATCAACTTAATCAACTTAATGTTGCATTTTCAGTTACAGTACCTGTAGGGTTTTACACTAAGAGCATCTAGAATGTTTTTTTTTCCCCTGCAGTATACCACAGAACATCTTTATGTCCGTTTACAGTGTAATTGGGGATTTATTGGCTCAAGCTGTTTCATGGTTGTGTTCTGACATCCTTTACAGCTGAAAAACTGTGGGGGCTAAGGTTCTAGGAATTGGGGTTAATGTTCAGCCAATTGTTGACAGTGACTCAGTCCAGCGTGGTCTGTGAGTTCTGCAAGCAGACATGTGCTCAAATAAAACTGCCCAGAAAAGACTAGAATCGCTTAATAATTCCAAAATTGGTGTGTATGATCTGGAGCTGAAAGCTGCCAGTGCAGGCCTGCGGTTGTGGCTTTCAGTAATAAGAATGCTGACTCTAGGAAGTCCACACTGTAATCTGTGTAATTTCACTATCATATGGCTCACCTGAATAATTTGAACATCTATTTATGATGGTCTTCATTTCCTTATTCAGCATTTGTCTTTTATCTTCTGTTAACCATTTAGATCTCACCTGGAACACTCCTAGCGTTCCCTGACCGTTTTCAATGAGGCTGATTATTGTTGTGAGCAAACATTTTATTAGAACCCCAGCAGAAAATGGCAGTAGCTTAACAAGCGATGTTATTTTGAACTATGCCATACACACAGACTATAGAAAGGTTACTTTAGCTCAGTGGTTCCCAAACTGGGGGGCGCGGAGGTATTGCAGAGGGGCACACCAATGGGATAGCCTACGCTGGGAACTGGTTCATTTTCCCAGCCATTTTCATCAGCCCAGAGTACATGAAGTCGCTTACTTTGCTCATAACTCCATTTTACCAGCTGCACTGATCATATAGTTGCACTTTGTTTAGACTGAGGCCATGTATTTTTCTGCATCATTTGTTCGCCCCATTTACTCAATTTGTCAGTAGTCAGGACCCCTACAGAACCCCCAGTGTGTATTATTGGATGGTGGGTCGGTCTCAGCACAGCAGTGACACTGACACTGAATTTTAAAAACTCTCACTGCTGGGAATAAAATCCACCATCTAAAAATATTCAGCCAACACTGTCCTGTGGCCAGAAACTGACCACTGATTTAAAAAAATAAATAAATGAATGATCACCACAAACTGTGAAGCATCTGGTGAACTGTCATCAATAACTTTACATCTGGTGAACCAGCAGGTTATATTTGTCTAACTGAATTGTGTTTAAAAACGTAATCACCGCTGCTGTGTGTGATCCACTCACCGCGCAGCGCATTCAAGCACTAACATTGCTGTACCAAGCCTGTGTCGCCGCTGTGCAGAGAATAATCCACCGCTCGAATAATACACGCTTACTGGTGGGCCCGGGGGGGGGGGGGCTGACCATGGTTAAAGAGGGTAAAAGGGGCTACCGAATGATGCAGAGAAACAGATGAACCCTAACTTCTGCAACTGTTCAACTACAAAGTGCACCTATATGGTAAGTAATAAAATAAAATAGACCTTGTTGTTACTGTGTGTGTGTGTGTGTGTGTGTGACGAACGAAGTGGTTCGTCAGTTTGTGTGTGTGTTGGATGTTTGTCATTCTGTTCTTTATGCCGAAAGTATGTTAATCACAAACAAATGTCAACCAAATAACCAAACGTTACTCTTTGAAAAATTGAGAGTAGCTGTACCTTTTTTTCTCAACATAAATAACATAAATCAAGGGACCAAATCAAAAGCTGGTGCGTGATCCGTTGGCAACTCCGATGTTGTTCTTTTTCAATTACGTCGTCTTCCCTCTCAACACCATTTGAAAGCTTGTGCATGTGTTGCCTGTAAACTTTGCGCTTTGGCATCAGGAAAGAAAACAAGAGCCTGCTCTAATTCTGTAAGTTTTCTGGAGCTGCTCTCCCAGCCACATTAGAGAGCGTCTCGGAGCTTCTGCGGTCGGCCCCGGAACACCATCTCCAAACACAAGAGCCGCAGGACATTCTGTTCCCAGCTCCTGCTGTGAAGGCCCCAATCAGCACCACTGCCTGAGATATCCCGCTCTGCGGCTTGCCGTGTCTTTGTACCACTTCCAAGAAGCTGGAACGTTCTCTGCTGGTGCGAGAAGAGTACCGCGGATAGGACAGGCTAATTGAATTGAGTGTTCTGTTCTCGCTTGTTTACAAGCGTCTGAGAAAGAGAACGAGCGTCTCCCGGCTGAACGCGCCATCAGTCACGAGGGATGCACAATGGACCCGTCTCAGCCGAGTACTCAGTGTGGACAGGATCCACTGCTGCTACCTTTTGTCTCACGGCTCGCCTGAAAACATGGCCATGACCCTCTCCAGATTTAGTAGGGCATTTTGAGGACAGGACGGAGGACCTGCTCGCCCCCTCCTCCTCCTCTCAGACAGACTCATTGCATCACCAGTGATGTAGCTTTGAGGTGGAAGAGGCGGGCAGGGGAGGGCCCTCACTTTGAGGAGAGAGAATGTTAAGAGGGAAATCCATATACAGTGAGGGGAAACAAGTATTCATGCACGTTCCTTTTTGTTATTTAATATTCTTCCAGTGCATATATCCACTTCAGACGTACACATCTTTTGTCTTTTGACAAAGTTTGAGAGAAAAAGTATGTAACAAAGATGGGTTAAAAAAATAAAATTCACATAGAAAAAATTGTTCACACACCACAAATAAATGACAGTAATGCTTTGTTGCAAAGCTGTTGTTGGCAGTTACAGCTTACAGACATCCACAGTAAGAAGTAATTGGCTTTTTGAGGCGCTGTGGTTGAGTTTTCAATTCCCCAAGGTTACGAGGGTCCCACCTGTTTGCCTCGAAGTTAAAAAATATAAAGTCTATAATATACATTTTCTCATTGGTGTGATTTGTGACTTTGTACTTCTGGGGGTTGTTTCTAAGTGTCTGGCAACTGGCAGGTAAAGGTTTTTGGAATAAAATCTATGGAATATATTTAAGATATTTAAAATCCTGATCACTCAAACGTGTGTGTGTGTGTGTGTGTGTGTGTGTGTGTGTCTGTCTGTCCGTATGCTTGTTTGACCACAGATGTGTGTGAAGTTTAATTAGACTATTCTTTATTAAGTCAAGATTGTGGTGAAATAAGCTCTGTACTCTTTTGGCTTTTATCTCAGCAGGACAACGTTGACCGAACTGCCAATCACAGACCAGCAGAACTAATTGGGTCAAGTTTTCAGCAGGCAGCCAGTAGGAACTCTCCTAACCATCAAGGTTGGTCCTCTTTAAGAGTTTTGTTTATGTAGTAGTGGTTTAGTTCCAGCTTTGGGGTGTGGGTGGGTGGGTGAGTGGGTGTGGGTGTGTGTGTGTGTGTGTGTGTGGGAGTGTGTAAGATATGTTAATGATTTTGTTCATTTGCAAGCTAAGTAGCTGCTGCCAGTGTTTAAGATGTGTGCTTACACAGCAGAATGTGTTTTTGGCTCATATTTTCTCACTCAGGAGACACATGTAAGCTTTGCTTAATGGCTAATTGTAGACATTTGCATGTGCACATACACAATAATTCAGAAAAGAATTTGATGTTAGTAGAATGCAGAGCTCCCAGCCAGTTTGGCCCCTTTAGACTTGTACTTTACTCGTATAAGAAAGATTTAAATTATTAATCACAATTATTTATTTGGGTATTAACTGTATGCTAATATTTCATGATTGCGCCAGTGAAGACACAGGGTGCCGCTCTCATTAAGGCTGCAGTCTAATTGCTCCATACAAAAACAAAATCATGAGCCATGATAATCGGAGCATGAGATTTAAGCACAATATTGCCTCAGCATGGGAGGCGCAACACAAATGCTTGTTTTTACAAGAAAGGTTTAAAGAAAAGTTGTTGTTGTCACAGAAATAAATGGAGCAGAAGGCTTTACTGTGTTTTAGTTATGTCTCAATATCGGAGAACTGAAATTAAACCAGAAGGGCTGTGAGGGGAAGCTAACTGTAATGTTCCCCACACAACATGATAACGTTAATAGGAAACAGTAAATATGTCACTGGGTAGCAACTCGCAGAACAGAAACGGAAAGTTAATAAAGGCGGTTACAAACGCTACAAAATATATGGATTTTTTCCTCCCAGCAGTTCTCATTTGCATTTTAGAGGATTTTTAATTTGCCTGTTGTCAGGACGCTCTAGTTAGACCTCAGTGACTTGCTTTTTAGCTGCCTGTGCCCTCTGTCTGCTTAACAGTACAGATGCAGATTTACTAAATTGGCAAATCAACTTGCTTTCACTAAATGGGCACTAAAAATCAGTTACTACAAGTCTGTTTAAAGCCCCTATAAAGAATTGGTGCTACCATTAAGGCCAGTAGTTCAGTTTTAGTTCTCTTTAACAATAGAGAATGCCCTCGTTCATCATTGTACACAAGTGAAAGCAGAGTTTTAGTCTGTTTACTTATTGTACCTTTTTAACCATGTTCCTGTTCTCAAGACCCCTCGCTATCACCTGTCAAGAAGAAACCCTCCACCCAAACTACTTTATTGCAAACTTCAGAAGGGAATCCCACGATGTTCCTGGTGACAGATCAGACATTCCTGAGCTCCGCTAGACAAAGTCGTACCCAGTGTGCGGACTATACCACGGTCTCCGGGGGAGCCGGCGGGGGGGGGGGCGTGGTTTAATGACTCAAATAACGCAAAAATTGGACTCAAAAAACTTACATTGTTTGACTATAGCATGAAACACACGCGATAAAAGCAGGCAGTGGCACCAACCATAAACAATATGGCATTATTAGTGATAAATATTACAGCTATAGCACAACACAACCCTCTCACTGCCT
>JBBPCY010000007.1:24004445-24015095 GCA_037974405.1 Brachyalestes nurse | reverse complement strand
CTCTCTCTCTCTCTCTCTCTCTCTCTCTCTCTCTCTCTCTCTCTCTCTCTCTTTCTTTCTCTCTCTCTCTTTCTCTTTCTTTCTCTCTCTCTCTTTCTTTCTCTCTCTCTCTCTTTCTTTCTCTCTCTCTATCTCTATCTCTCTCGCGCGCGCATGCATGTGTACGTGTGTGTATGTGTGGCTGTTTCAACCCCCTGATCATCACATGCAGACATAAAGCCCTACTCAGCCCTGTGTTTTATTTGTGAAACCCGCCTCTCCCCACCTCCCTAAATCATCTCCACATGGAACTTTGCCCTGTTACTGTAACACTTCATTACCGTAAAATTTGCCACATGCTTGATTCAGTTACTCTGATCCCCCACTCGACTTTTATTGTTCCGTGGATGTGACCCAGCAGGCCTGTAACACAGAATCCAGCCCTGTTAGCATGCCGGTCAGGCAACACATGGAACTAACTCTGAATCCATACACATATCAACAAGGATGCCGTCCTCTGCACGTGAATACCTGGGATTCCTCTCGCATGAACAGATGCATGTGATTCACATGTCTGGTGACAGCGCTGGAATGCAGACAGGTAGCGGTGCTAACAAATATCTGCTGTCACAGCTGTTTCATACCAGCGAGCGCTGCAGTGTTGCAAAGAAAGTCAACGTGCAGTCTCTCCGCCTGTGTCTTGTTATACACAGACGTGGTTTTGGACAACAGATGTCCTCTTGGCCGTTTGCTTGCTTAGAAGCAAACTGTGGTGTTTACAGAATTTTCCAAGCTGCAGGCGTTTTCTGACAGGGCCCTCATTCCTCTGGCCGACCCCCACGCGAGAGGCACGCGAGCTGTAGAGCCTCCCAGAGCCATGCACAGCAGATCAACTCAGCTACCTTCTCTTTCTTTCTGTCTCTGTACTCTTCTGGTTTGCTGTGTTCAAAACTCAGCACAAGAGCTCATGGTTGTTTATCTACACACTGAAATGGAAGGGTTGCCATTTTGAGTAATTTATAGTAAGTCCACTTTACACTTTGCTTGTCTTGGGTTCACAAGACACAACTTCAACCTTGTTCCCATTTGGGATCCAGGGCGATGCTTGTAATTGCGGCCAGAGTTGGTCGTCAGCATTGTCTTCCAAGTATATTTGATAGTGGCTGACTTCATACATTAGCCTTCACGCTCACAGCATCATGTGATATGTGGAGACCCGGCCAACGTGTGGAACTGGCCTTGAGTAATTTGGGTAGTAAACATTTTAAATTCCTGTGTCACTGACATTCTTACCAAGAAAAAAGGTTATAATGTAAAATAAAACTCTAATACCAGACTTACCAGACAATATTAACCTGTTTTTAACCCCAGTTTGCCCCTTCTGAACCAAATTTCAGGAGCTTGATCAGAAGTGACCAATGGCCTGGTAGTGTGTGAGGGAGAACAGGTCAACCTTCAGCCTTCCACTGGAGTTCCGTCACACCAAAATCCTCAAACCGTCTTTAAAGAACCCCACTTTCAGCACAGGGACACAGTCTTGCTGGAACAGGAAAGGGCCTTCCCCAACATGGCTGCGACAGAATTGGAAGCATATAATTGTCTAAAATGTTGTATGCTGTGCCATTAACATTACCCTTGACTGAAAGTAAGGGGCCTAGCCCAAACCCTGAAAAACAGTCCCAAACCTTTATCATACCTCCACCAAACTTTACTGTACTGGTAACTGTTCTTCGAACATGGTTGCACTAATAGTGAGGCACATTGAGCATGATGACTGCATTTCCATGGCTGTTTGTGCAACACACCTGCGCACTGATAATACTGCATTCAGTACCTGCTGATTCGTGCTTCTTCATCAAGCTCTGCTCCTGTGGGAGAACAAAACACTCATCCAGCTTAATTGCGACAATAATATTGCTGCTTTTCATGCAGTAGATGTATTATGGCTATTCACTGTCGCCAAGTGTAATAAAATATCCTTCATGTTATTAAACCAGGACTTTATATTGATTCAGTTGAATAAAGAAACTAACTTGCAGCTCCTGCTCACTCTACCACCTCTTAAGAACAAAACTTGTCATGTCTACTAAGACAGTTAGTACATATTATAAGCCACTTGGATATAAATGCCAAATGGATGTAATGAATGTTCATTCATGAATGAACATGCAAAAACCTAATTTAAATATTGCTTTCTCCTGTTTTTCGCAGTCCGTCATATGTGGAGTCATATTTTGTAAATGCCCACTGGTTCGCACGTTGTTGCAAATTGGTATTGGGATGTTAGTAACATAACTTCGTGTTTTATTCAGTTTGTTTCGCTCCACTTACACGCAAGCCACAGGGAAATCACCTCGCCATATTTATTTATATTTTGCCCTTTCATTGGCTTATTCTAATGATTGCCTGCGCCTCTACCTTGGGTACAAACAACTTTGTGTGTGTGCGCGCGCGCCCTTGCGTGGGTTTTAATCCATTTAAAGCTTTCACTGACCTCAGTCTCTGGCACGGGCGGTAAAGGAGTGGAGCAAGAATAAAGGGATGAGCAATATCTGTAATAGCATCTTGCCTCCTTTTACTGTGGTGCTGCATATTTACTCCAGGCTGAGGTAAGCGTCTGGAAATAGCCCAACTCCAGGCTCGTCACACCAGTTAGACTTCGGAGTCTGTCCGTATCTTGTACCTAGATGGTCTGCTTTTTACTTCGTTCTACTACAGAGTGAAGCCAGTTTCTTTGTAATTCTGGTTTAGAGAACCTCGATGTGCTGGGGTTGCAGTAAATTGGCTGCTGCTTCAGTAACTCGAGCTTGAGAAAGGGATGCATTTACATTCATATCTACTGTTCATACAGTTGGGCGTGGGTGGACACACTGCTGTCACAGTGGCGACGAACGTTAATGAATACCTCTTGCTCTGCTTTCCATTCTAAAGCACAGGTGCAGCCAGGTTTAGTCAGCATTGAGGGATTAGTCAGCCTCACAAAGCTCCCAAGCATGCAGGAATTTCAGAACCAGTATGTAGGGTCATTAACTGTAAAGCGTTAAAACTGATTTTTTAAATTCATTTAATTGTGTAAGTATAAAAAGTACTTCTTTTAACATTAAACCTTCATATATGTAAGAGATGTTTATACTCCACCATAAGGCAACGTGGAGCCTGCAGGTTACCGTCAGAGGCTTAAGACATACGCTCCATGTCGCACAACAGGAAATACCAAGGACAGCTATAGCATATAGATAGGGTTGCTGAAAAAAGCACCTAAAAACAAATTCGAGCTAATTTTACACGAGTCATATAGCTTAAATGAAAATGAAACTTTCAGCATCATTCAGGGAATTTCACGTTTGGTAAAATTTAAATAGCTCTTCACAAACTCAGTGTTCCAACTAAAAGGTGGGAGGTCAAGCATGTCCAGGCTCAGGTGACAACAACCACTTAGGATTTGAGTGCTTATCACTTCCAAGTCACTGCCTTTCTTAGGGTGAATAATTGTTCAATCCTATTTGGCCCACCTTTAAGACCCCATCCGCCCATACCCAACTCATTGCAACCCAAAGATGGGAGAGTTCTGCTCTAATCAACTTTATGAACTTTAGAAGTTTAGTATTTGCGCCTTGATTAAGCACCATTACTTAGGAAGGAACTTGCTTATGGCTGATGTTTGAAGCAACTTTTTAGATGAAAGTGAGTCATGTTGGGAAAATGGCCAGGCATTCTGTGGGAGATTTTTTTTTATTGGCTCTTAAACCTCACATAAAACACCCCGAAGTATCTTAGCTGACTTATCAGAATCTAATTGCTGTTCAGGGTGGACTTTACTATGCTTTAGCAATATTTTGAAAGATTTGTACTTTGCTGTAGTATTGAAGTTAAGCATTATTGCTCAATTACATTTCTAAGAGGGGGAAACACTTTTGACTCCTTATATTTGTATTTAGACCTTCATAGTTCTTTTACAGTTGAGTATGAATTTTACATTAAGACATCCATCCAAAATCCCATTCATGTAAAATGAAACTGCCCACAATTATCCCACTTTATCTTTGTCAGTGACCAATTTAGCCAATTTAATGACACACTGCCAAAAAGAAAATGGTTCCTAACTCTTAATTCTATGATGAAACACACACCTCTCTATATGCTTAAGTACGTTTAATGACTTTCATTCATATGTATTATAACTCCAAACTTTTAAAGTGTAAGGTTTTAGCACAGCCTTCACATTTTCGCTTAATTTTAACGTACCAGCAGCTGCATGGATGGAGAGAGTACAGAAAAACTACCCACTGAGATCATGCTGTAAATATGAGTTTAATTGGCCACATCTCTTGCTTTATTGAACTTGGTTGCAAATATACTTTATGCATATAAATATATGCTTATAAACTCTATATATTTTCTTATTGTTTATTTTAAAGAAACTTAATAGTAACACTGACTTGTAGTCAAAGCTGCTGTGAAGATATTGTACTTTAGCCTTGCTAGCTCTCATTTCCATTTTTCAAAATGGTGGCAGGGCTTTCCAAAACGTTTTAGAGCAGGTAACACTGGCACCATGAATGTGTTGTAGCATAAATTAACATAAGATAAGATAGAACTTTATTTATCCAGAGGGAATATTTTTGTCATTAGCATGCTCAGTGCAAAAACAAGAATAAAAGATAATAGAGAATTTAAAAAAAAGACAAACAATCGGGAAACTACAAAACATTATTGTAAAATACTAGCCCTGATCGAGAGTGTATAAAAATACTAATAAACAAAGTAAAAAGCACAATTTGTGGAACAATTCATTATTTTTGGTTGTAAAAAACAAGCATAATGTAAAATGTTGGATTTTGGCCAGAGATAGGAAAGGCAGTAGACACAGCAGAGCGTACCCTAGTCTAAATACATGAATCTAAATACATCTTTCGATGCTCAATTTTCTTCTGCAGGCAAACTACGAAATCCTAAACTGTTGCATTTTACACATGGCGTACCTGCCCCAAACTAAACAACTTTTAACCATTTTGTAGTATTTTGAGGGCTATTGTTTACAAATATATGGATTTGTTCTGCAGTGTTCAAGCTATCTGATGAACTGAACTACCATAACTGCTATAAATGAATGTGCTGTATGCCTGACAACTGCTGTGCTGGGGAAATGATTTGCAGCTGGTAGTAACAAAGTCTTTTCACACATGTTTGAGTGTAATCCTTTTTTTAATCATACAAAATGTATTTCTCCGAGCATTTACGTGGTGCTATGTTACAGGCAGCAGGAGAGTTATTAAAATAGAGTGTGACTTATACACGCAATTTAGGAAATGAATACACTTAATGTGAAATTCTGATTGAAATGTCGTGGCCAACATCTATCCCGTTGGTGTAAAATGTCACAAATGACGGTGGGAATATGAGAATTCAAGCACATTTTTCCCATTTAACTACATGAAATATCGCTGTTACACTTAACCCTGTGTTTGGTTGTGCCCCACTCTTTCTGCAGCTTCAGTTAAGTTGAATAAGTCTAGAAGTTAAACTGTTTTGAGTTGCCATCCTAGCTGGTCCTTTCTTACAGCAATAGCCGTTGAACCCTGAGGCCTCATCGCCCACTTAGATTATGTGTTTGTCAGCCTATGCAAAGTATCACCACCCCAGTTGACTGCATGCATTCTGCAAAGCTGGATCCTCTCAGTCAGGCCAAACACTGCTGTGGACGAATGCCATTTTGGCTGTTGGCCAGCTCATGATGCATTCTGGCGCTTCTCCAGCAATAAACAGTCTGTTTATCCCTCAAACTAAAGACCTGTTTGGATTACCTGCCACTGCCTAAAGGGTCATCACAAAGATCAGCGATTTGACCGGGACCATCCAAGGCACTGGTGGCATGGTCACTCAGGCTAATACTCCACTTAGGTGAACTCTTAAGCACCTTTTCTATAGAGGTGTTGACCCTGAGGGACCTTTTGACCCATGGTCACTTCTTGTCTCTGATGCTAGGAATTAAAGGCCTACTCAAATCTGTCTCCATAAGGGCACATTTTTTATTGGGTTGTACTTGGGTTGGATGATGTACATGTGGCCTTTATAGCACACCTTCAGTTTAGGAAAATGAAGACATCATTGAACACATATTGTTTTGAATGGTTCCAGTAGTTCACACTGCAGTGAACTCCAAGGAACTTGGAGAGAGGAGTGGCTCTCGGACGATCCTGGGTTATAAACCGGATGAAGCACTTTAACCTTTTTAGTGCAGTGCTCTTGCAGTAGGTCACTGGCTCCGGCCACCTGCACTGTCCCCTTTTCTGTAGAGATATTTTCCTGTGACCCTTTTTTTTGCATTCAGAATGATTTCACTGGTTCACTTTTCATTCTCTAGAAAAACGTCAGTTGTTCTATTAGTTATAATTATTACTGTTATTTCGTTTTGTGCTTTACACACCATTGGAAAGCTCAAAAATACTAGTTTCCCTTTGCTAGGAGGTCATAAAATGACAGCATACAAAATGTGACTTGTTGCTGAAAAGTGGCTCATCTGTTGGAACAAGGGAGCTAAACTCATGTAGGTCATGCAGACTTCCAGTGTTCAGACTGCACACTCTCGACTGGAGTACGGACACAGAATAAACTAGGGCATAGAGAGAGAGAGAGAGAGAGCGAGCGTGAGAAAGGGAAAGAGCATGAGCACATTTAGGAAAGAAGAAAGTATCTGCTTTTTTTAAACACCTTTTCCTTCAGCAAACTAAAGAGAGGCGATGGGCGTCACTTTGAGAGTGCGCTAATGTTATCCAGACAGAGAAGGACAGCGAGAGCGACAGAATAAAAGAGTAAAGTGAGTGCTGAACGCTGTCTGAACTTGGCTGCTACCCAGGGATGCCTCATTATGAAATCCTCAGCAAAACAGAACATATCATACTGTACGGCACAGAGCGGCACAGCCATGTCTTAAATACAAGAATACTTTCTTCTCTGGCCTCATTCTCCAGCTCCAGACTGCCCCAGTTTGAGAACCCCGCTGTTATCCCAGCTATAGCAACCAGTTCTGAACTTCAGGGGCTTTGAGAAGGTCAGTTTTATATAATTGTTACTGAAACACACAACCTTGGAAACATGGGAACGCCACACTAGTCAGTGTCCATAGTAATTTTTACATCAGTGGTTTTTAGAGGATTAATGAAATAAGGACTTTCATCTGCTTGTTGGACCCTTTCCCGAGTAACCCTCTTTTACCTTTCAGATTGGTGTTAGATAACCGTTCGTTATTCTCTTGGGGCTTGATGACGGACACACTTGCCAAGCAAGATAAACTGGTGTGCTTGAAAATAGTCTTCGGTTTAATTCCATGTCATCATCTTTATGAGAACACAGACTACATTTAACACACTGTGACCTGTCATTATGTGCACTTTTGGACTCTGCAGTATCATTAGTTAAACAAATCTGCAAACCAGCTTCTCTGCTTAAATGACTGTTGACGAATTTTTTTTTTTTTGCTGTTTTAATACATGATACATTATATATCTTGAATTTCTAACTAGCGTCATTTGCTTCTATGGAGCTCTTTGCTTTACCTTAAAAATGCTTTTGTGGCTTAAAATGAATGGACGTTAGTCTGGACCAGTTAACCTTAATTGTTTAGCAGTAACTTCCAGTCATTAATATGATTTGATTCATTTTTAGGATCGGTTTAATTCACTCGGCCATTTTTTACGGAGAACGACAATGCATTTTGTCTTAAAACTGAAAATATTTCTTCATTTTCTGTCAGGATTTCTGCCAAGCTGACAAATGGGTGGCCGGGTAGCCTGGCCAAAAGAGTGAAAGTACAGTGGCACTTGTCCCGAATTGATTTGTTCAATTAAAGTGTATGATGTCATCCTCTGTGGGGTCTCAGTGGCCATCCCCAAACAGACAATGATCTGCTGTTGGGCTGAATGGCCTCTCCTCCGCTCTAGGGACACAATTAAAGCTCCTGTTTCTATTGGGGAAACATTTGGCACATCCTTGTCTTCATCTCAGTCGGGAGCTAGGCTAAAGAGGTCGGCCATTCAGAAGTGGATTGTTAGTGCCTACGTGTGTGGCGGACAGCGAGATGAGGGGCCGCAGGGCCAAGGGGAACACCGGACTTTTGGTATTTATGCATGCTGACGGGTGCCCTATGCGATCTAAATATAGCCTCGCTCAGCCACAGCTTACATGCTGGGAAGAAGGGGACAGGATCTGTCAATAAAGTACCTCGACTGAGCCATTTCATTGTGTTTAAAATTTAATCTGGGCTGTTCAGCTGATTGTGGTTGTAATGTTACTCTAACAGTTATCACTTTCCTGAAATGTGTTCTGTCAGTAGCTATTTTTTTTTATCATAGACATATAATAGTGTCCGGTGTTACTGTCATAGCCCGGGGTTATTTTGTTGTTGCTGTTTACAGCATTATACAGCATGTGGGAGAGTGGAGGATGATGATTAGTTGTTGCTGTGGTAGAAAACCTCAGTGTAGCAGAGTTCTTAGTAGTCTGAGCATTATGAAGAGTGTTGTGAAGTAAACTCTGTGCTTTAAGCCGGCCACGGACTATACAAATCCCACAGGACGGCACACCATTTTAGACCGTGGTTAATCATATCTTTACCCCAATCATATGTTTTCTGTCTGTCTGCCATGTCAGCTGATATCAGCCACAGTGCTGCATTTGCCTAAGAGCACCTTCAACATGTTTTTGATGCTATCAAATGCTATCAGCAGCTGACAGTCGCTGTTAAGATGGGTATTCTATCTAGGTATACCTCTACCCTGACCTCTGGTCAGCTTCTAGACATTCACACGCCTGCATCAGCTTGAAACTAACAGCTGAATTTGGAAACATGGGCAGATATAAACCCCTTTTTAAGATCTTGAGTACTATATGAATATGATTATGGATCATATCCTAAGTAAAAACCCCTGAATAGAAGTAGAGATCATGCACTGTAACATCGTAGTCATTGTTTTTTCCAATGTTGTGCACTTGAGTGGAGAACTAATACAGGAAGAATTGTCTTTGTCCAGTTATACACAGGACGCACTGTCCGTACAGTAGTAGCACAGGTCATTTAAACTATTTTTCAGTTTCATAACTAATGCCTGAATTTCACTGGCTGCTGTGGAGTGGCAGATATCTGAGTATGAGTGTAGTGATACCTGCTTACATGCCTTTCTGATGTTTAGCATATAGGGCTTGAGAGTATTAGTTCTCCCTTTTGAGACCTAAATACTGTTAAAAGCTGTCATGTTATAGCTCTACACGATAGGCTACACGATAGCTGTTATAACTGGCATATTGTCACGTTTGTTCTGGAACGATTTATTTTTTTAAATAGATTCATACATTATTCATACATATATATACATGTTTTTTCATACTTTCTTTTACAGTTACATGTGATTTGGACACTTTTTTTCCTTCAGAGTAAAGTTTGACTGAAGCCCATTAAGGGGCCTGATCGTTTTGCCTGGGTTAGCCTTCGCATTTCAAACCCAATTTGACGCGATAATTAGACAAGTTGATGCCCAACTCATGAGTCAGCACAGTTAGCCAGGCAGGCGCTAGTGTTAAAGAGGGTAGTTAGGAAGCGCATTGAAGGGAGTAGGACATGGCTTTCAGCAACCCCTGATTGTTCTGACTCAGGTTTTGTCTCAGCATCTCATTAGTGCCAGCATTAGTCCCTACCACCGTGTGCACAAATGCATGGTGGAGCAAGGCATTCATTAAAGCGGCACTTATTAAATTCAAGTGAGGGCCCGGTCACAGTACAGTTCAGATGGAGATCAGTCATGTTTCAGAACTAACATAAATTCACCAAATATAAACACATTTGCTTGGTCTCGGATGAAAAATTTGGACTCGACTACAAGAAGTTTATATTCAATGGTGAAAGGTGATGTGCTGATAATATGCCTTTCAGATTTCCACTTTGGTTAACACTTCTTGTGATCTCAGGCTCTCAAAAAACATGAGTTTCTTTGCAAAGTATGTAACCACTTCTCCCTGAATGAGAGAAACTATAGTATTACATACGCTGGAGTGAAGGGAACTTGCGTGAAACAAATCTCATGCCTCAACCAGATGCTCAAATGGAGCTTTTCACAGGGGTTCAAGGAAAATGGCCAAATCCCACGAGGGGATGGAAAGTCTTTAATCACTGCACATCCTTATAAACACTGTATATAAAAGTGGGCATGGTCTTATCTGGCCGCTTTAATTTCATTTTTATATACTATATTGATCCCAGAGGAATCAATATAGTCCTCTGCATTTAACCCATTCATCTGAGTGAAGCAGTGGGCTGCTAACACTGGCGCCCGGGACTGGTATATTGCTCAAGAGTACCTCAGTGGTGCCATTGGCAGTCCTGGAATTCAAACCCACAACGTTCCAGTTGCAGGAGCAACTCCCTAACTGCCAGGCCACAAGCTGCCCTAAACAGACCTTTATCTTTGAAAAGGAAGCTGGACACACCGCAATTCTGACAAGTCGTGAACTGTTTGCTAGCTGCTTGGCATAAGAGGTCTGTGAAGCAGTAGCTTATCTCTGCATAGTATAAATAACAAGCAAATGCTACAAGTGTCAAAAAAGAGATTTACTTATTTATTTTATTATTTTTATTTTTTCTCTCACACACACTCACATACATAATTTTCTCTCATTTGT
>JBBPCY010000007.1:23986322-24000272 GCA_037974405.1 Brachyalestes nurse | reverse complement strand
TTGTGAAGCAGCTTTGTGACAATGACCATTGTTAAAAGCGCTATATAAATAAAATTGAATTGAATTGAATTGAAAAAAAGCTTCAATGATGAGATCAGCTGTACTAGAGTAAACACATACAGAAAGTTGTGTGGTTTGCTAAACTATAGCATGCAAACACAAGCAGGCTATCTGTATAAGAGATGCTGGAGGGATATCTCCAGTGATTTGTTTAAATCTGCATCCTCTGCATCGGGTAAGTGTTCCACAGGTTTTCAATATTATTAAGCAAACGCACACCCTTGCTACTGCTTATGTAAAACAAAGCCTTGGCCACCCCTGATCTAAACAAATGACTGAGCCAGCACAGGCCAACATAGATGGAGTTTTGTAAGTAGCTACAGAAAATTGAAATGCAGTAGACTCCTCTCATCGTGGCACCCCCAGCCTGTAAAGAAGGATCTGTCATCACTACCTTACTATTCAGGACTGCCTATCAGTGAGCCCCGATCCATTAGGTGGAACTCTGTCCATGGAGATAAGTCAACCATACACGTCTCGGTTCTTCGGAGATGAAGCAAGACATTCAGATTGTTTGACAACATGTAATGTTGAAATGCTGTAATCAGTACCAGAATCATCACTATGGCCACTATCATTGTCATGCCAGAAATTTTTTGGGAACCCTTTAGAATTATCTGATAATTGTAACCTAAAATATGATTTATATCTCACAAGAGATAAAGAAAACAGAACACAAACAATTAACAGTTAATTTACTGGACACAGTGATTCAAGTGATCTGTCTTTGTTGGCAAAAGTGTGTGAACTTCTGCTTTCAGTAACTGGTGTGACTCCCTTGATCAGCAATGACTTCAGCCAAATGTTTCCTGTAACTGTTGATTAGTTACAGCACATAGAGGAATTCAGGCCCATTCCTCCCTGTCGAGCTGCTTCAACTTAGTAATGTTGATGGGCTTTTTTTTTTTGTATGAACATTGCTCTTCAGTTTCTGACTCAACATTTGTTGTCTCTGTCTCAGAATCTGCTTGAGCCATTCCTTAAACTGGTGTGTTTAGAGCCATTCTCTTGCTGCCATCTCTGCCTTCTATTGAAAAGTTTCCAAAATTCATAGTATCATCATACAATGGAAAACTTTCTTGGCCCAGTAGCAGCAAAACGACCCAAAACCATGATACTGGCATCATGATATTTTTCAGTTGGTGTGTTTAACATAACGTTTCTCATTTAAACCTGAATGTTCACAGAACATGCAGTAGTCTACTTGGTCTTCCAGGTGGTCTTTAGGAAGCTTTGAACATGCAGCAGTGTTCCTCCTGAAGTGCAGTGGCTTCCTGCCATCATTCTCTTTACTTTATTCTTGTTCCACTTTCTTGTTTAATCACATTAGCCAGTGCAAGAAATGCATGCAGATTATTAGGTGCTACCCCAGGGTTCTTTGTGATCTTTCACAATATTATTCACCATGCTCTTTAAATGATTTTTTTGTTGGAAAGTGGATTGTCTTTGTTTGCTCCAGCCTGACTCCTCAGAAATCTTTTTTGACTAAGACATGGCATGCACTCAGATATCTAAGACCAGGTCATGTGTTTTGAAGAGTCAGTTGGATGGAGCACAATCACCACACTTTGTTGGGTTTATAATTACTGAATTATCTCACTATCTCCTGTACCAGTCTGATTATTCTAGAGGTTTACATAATTTTCCCAACAAAGACATGATGAACCATCAAACTCATCCATGTGTTAAACTAATGTTTATTATTTGTTAGTTGTTCCAACAAATAATAAAGAGACATATACTCAATTTAGGCCAGATTTAAATAGAAATTCAGATCATTTTAAACGTTATTTGCCCCATAATTGAAACTGTAAGAATATTACAGTTTGTATCTATGGATTTTGCTCTGTTGGCACAGTTTTGGAATGGGTAAACTGAAGTGGAAACCATCTCTACATCTGAAACGAAATGTCTTGAATTGTCATGTTCGTTCTAGAGATAATGTTACTGTTTGGTGAACTCCCTGAGGCATTCCTGAGGTTGAGTTACATCGCAAAGTGTTGCCACGATGTCTCACTACTCTTTGGATGAATAATGTCTGACGTAATTTGCGAAAAAAGCATCCGGACGCATCTCTCTTCAAAACACCCAGACCTACGCAGACCTGAAGAAAAAACTCTGTTTCAGGAAATTAGTAGAAAGGTTCCAAAGGTACTAGAAGTACTAAAAGCACTGAAACACAGAGTCTTTAAATGAAGACTTCACGTTCCAGCTTTCTAACCAGAATATCCAAGCCTAGGCCTCCATTAGAAACACATAACAGCCCTCAGATCAGGAAGGAAGGGCTGGAATAAATCATCTGACAGGGTTCAGTAGAAAGCAGAGATGAATATCCTGCTGAGTCAGCCTAAAGGCATGAGCAAATGCCAAAACGGAGGAGGAAATTCTGCTCTTGGGATTTGGGAGAGTGGATCTTAGTCTGGCATTAAAATGTAATACCCTACTTCTTCCCTTACAACTGTTATGAGTGACCTGGACTCAGAGTTTCCTTTGTAAATCACCTTTTGCCAAAAAAACTAATGAAAATATTTTTCAATGCCAGTTTCATTAATGACTTCACTCTCCCTGCATTACAACAGTAGAGATGATTAGTGAAGCAGCATGTTCTACATACAAACAACAATGAGAAAAATCCAATTGAAGTGTTATTTTTAAGTTTTTGATTACACGTTTGGATGGATTTCCCTGAGGTAGAGTGCCTACTTCTAGTCAAAGCCACATAGCTGGCTGTAGAGAATCTCAAAACTCAATTGTCTACCAAGATTTAGAAAACTGAAATGTTAGAAAGAAGAACTGACACATACTCTATATTAGTTTGTGCATGCCATCTTGTGAAGCAGGCTTATCCTTCCAAAATCCCTAGTCACCACTGAAGTATATGAATGAATGGCTTACTTTAGATTTAAGTGAATTTGTTTTGCTCACAGCGGCGTAACCGACTGTTAGAAAAATAAATGATACAGTAGTAAACAAATCTGCGTTTTACTAACAGACTATAATTGTCTTGGTTACAGAATATGTGAAACCTGAGGTGGAGGCGGTCATCAGGCCCAGCTCAGGGATTTTTGGCCTGCTGTAGACGTCTGTGGTCAGTATGGAGACTGACTGCTGTCTAATGAAAGGCTTTGTTTCTTCACTAAATATGTGCCACTTTGCTTGGGGCAACAAAGAAAAGGACACTGAAAACACTACCTTTTAAAACACGTTTGATGAAGTCTGCCCTTGAAATCCACTACAGATGCGTATAACCTGACTCTTAAAAGTATGTCACCCCTTATCTTATTCAGCATGGGTTTTTTCAAGTCACCATATTCCTTTTGCTTGAAGTGACACAAATGCATTTAAATATAATTACACTTGATTTAATGAGTAGAGTTCATTAAATATTTATTTACTCAGTTCTTTGAAATCTCTGAGTTAAAGTAACACAGTGATATCTGGAGACACACTAAAGGAAATTCTTGGCCAAAAGTGAAAACAAAATTAAGGGCAAAGTGGTCTGAAAACTGAGGGGGAAAAAAATGATCTGTAAACATTACAGCTAAAGTTGCTAAAAACGAATGATAATATGTGAGTTACAGTAAAATGAATTTCCCCCATACTAATCGTTTAGTTATACTTTAATCGTGGATAGCACCTCTTGGTACTTGTTTAGGATTTGGGGGTTTTTTTTGTTTGTTTTCAGTGCTACAGGTGACTTAGCTGTTTTGGTTTGTGTTATTTTGCTGTGTTCAGCTTATCAAGTAGGATGCCATGTCAAGTGCAGCCAGCTCTGTGGTGGAGATGTTCTGGGTTTGTACTTCCTCTTGACACTTAAAATGATACTTAAATTGATTTTAGAGAAAAGCTTTGTTTAAGAACACATTTTTCATTGTTTATCTGCTGCGGCTTTAGCTGTCTGAATGTGTCTGTGCTGACTGCCGCAGGAGACTGAAGAGAACAAACCTCATTCTATCATTATCTATCACTATCTTAGAATTTCATTGTACGCCTAGAACTTTTTTCCTGCCTTTTATTCTTGTACTCTCTTTTGGCCATATGCCATGGTACAAAAAGTACTACTACTGCTCAAATTATGCAAATGTTGATCTTGTTGGCATCATCCAAAAGAGGCCACATTTTACCTTTTCTCATTGTTATCCGCGTTAGGATTTTTGGGGAGAACTGTCAGCTTGGCTTGAGTTGTCTAATCTTACATGGGCTGAAAGGAGTAAAAAAGCATTTTACAGCAGAAATAAGTGGCACTGAGGACAAGGAGGATGATGAGACTGTGTTGAGTGTACGGTAGAAGTTTTCGGGCCTTGCAAGTCGTCACCCCCCACCCCCATTCCCCAACTGTCTGGGTGATGGAGTGATGGGAGGAATAGGGGAGGGGCTACTGGGCCAGCTGGAGCTCTAGAGTCTGTCCTAACAAACTCTTTCTCTCTCTCTTGCTCTCTCTCTCTCGCTCGCTCTCCCTCTCTCTCTCTCTCTGTCTCGCCCTTGCTCTCTCTCCCTCTCCCCCCCCCCCCTCCTTCCCCCACACCCCATGACCAAATTCCTCCCCCCATTGAAAGAGCTTGAGTCATCCAGTGCTGCAGTTTTCTGTGGTCGTTGAAGTTAATTTCAGTATGAGTGGGCTCGCAGACAGCTTTTGCCTGTATCCAAACTGTAGTGGTTTTACAGGAAGTGCTAGAGGCGAACTTACGAGTCAGTTCCACCGAAATTCACAGTAATAGGCAGGGCAAACTTTCATTGTGACAGTCGCCTGCAGAATTGAAGGTTTGAAGTTTGAGGGCATGTTTGCGGATCAGCCCAAGCTGGATTTTCTGTGTGTGTGTGTGTGTGTGTGTGTGTTGTAGGAATGAGCTTCCAGGTTTCGTTCTTTTCAGTGATAGTTTTGGCAGAGGTGGACTGGAGTGGAGGCAGAGAAAGGCGGTGTTGGTTTCATTGCAGCAGTAATGAGCCTTGCCTTGTCGTGACAGAGGTTTCAGACTTCAAACTTCAAAGCTGAACTTTTGGAAGGGGGGGTTGGTGGTGCTGGAGAAAAGAAACAAGCCTTCACTTGAAACTTGTCCGGAACTCCAGCAAAATGAAAGTTCAAACAACTGAACTTCTTTCTCTCCCCCCCCCCTTCCAAAAATTGAGTTAAACCTGCTAAAAATGTGCAGCTCTACTCTTTGAGCTCCCAAGAAAAAAAGAAAGCGGGAGAGAGAGAGAGAGAGAGAGAGAGAGAGAGAGAGAGAGAGTGAAGCTATACAGCAGGCAGGAAAAGAAAAGTTGGCCATGCATGTGTATGACTGTGTGTCTGTGGGTGTGCATGTGTGTGAGAGGGGTGTGTGTGTGTGTGTGTCTGTGTGTGTGGGAATGATTACATCAGCCCCAGCCAGCTCTATGATTGGTTAGGGAAGTGTGGTTTGATTCGCTACCTAAAAGCCTGCGCCTGTAACCCTTTGTGAGAGGAAGAGAACGAAGTTGTCTGCCAAGCTCGAAACAGTGCCATCTGCTTCCTCTGTCCCGAACCAAAACGCCAGGCAGAGAGGATCAGAACAGAGAGAGAGAGAGAGGGTGAGAGAAGGAGAGGGAGAGAGAGAGGGCACAGGAAAGAAGGAGAGAGAGAGAGAGAGAGAGAGAGAGAGAGAGAGAGAGAGAGAGAGAGAGTGTGCGTGTGACAGGTATGGTATAGTGCGCTACCGACACCCAAACATCTGAGTGCTTGGACTTGCTTTTCTTTTTTTTTTTTTCTTCTTTTTTTTCTTTCCCCCCCACCACCTTATCATTTTCCCCCACTCTGGTGGAGTTGTGGAGAGCAGTGGAGAAGAGCTTGGAATTTCTTTGCACGGAGGAGGCAGGCTGCCTGTGAAAATGCCATCGTGCTCTCCAGACTGGTGCCTGCTGAGGCCTGGGGAGGTAAGGTTTTCTCCGAAATCTCTGCCTCCTGGGGGGAAGGAAGAGCCTCTTTTTCTCCCCCTGGGGACTGCAGCCGGAGGCTGGAAGGAGGCCGGGCGCAGAGGGCTGCCTAGGGAAGACGGAATAGGGAACTTTAGTGGGGGCTTTTTCAAGGAGGGGGAGGGGGAAACGGAGCACAGGGCATGGACTTGTGGAAGCTGTGACGTTGAAAGTTTGAGGGATAGCTTACGAGGATGCGGCGAGGCTGGAGCATTGCGTGCCGAATCGAAGATGTTGGAAGGCTTTGAAAGGTTGACGAGACAGGATTGGGAACCTGGGGAACATGCGGTAGGCGAAGGGTTTTCATTTGTGTGTCTGTGTATGTGTGAGGATGAAAGATTAGACTTTGCAGATGTGTGGATGAGTGCAAAACGTCCTACGTAGCAAATGCGTAAAGAGAATTTTCGAGAAAAACGGCACCATTGTGAATTGGAGTTATGTGGGAATGAGGAGTTCCTGTCGTCAAGCAGAGCATACATAAGAGCCGAGACTCTGAATTAAGCCTTTTTTTTTATTTATTCGTCTTATTTAAGTCAGGTGATGGATTCAAAAAAAGGAGAACATTCGTTGTACTTGAAATGTCGACAGGCTCTATAAGGCTCTGCACACTCGACAAAATCTTCCAAGTTGTCTTAATTCTGTAAAAATAATTAGGAGTATGATATTGTTGTATGTTGTTATTTAATCATTGTTTTTTGAGCATTTTATAAATATATTACATACTTGTGACGCAGTTGAAAACCGCTCAGTACTCCGAGAGACTTTTTTTGAATGCATAAATGTGCTCATAATTTTGGTGGCTTTATTAGGTGTATTGTCTAAATCGTCACGGCTGGGTTTTTTATTTTTTTTTTGCAGATCATTAAAATCTTCAGTGAGGACGGCATGGGCAAAGTGGTGGAGATACCGGCCAACATGACGGCACGAGACCTGTGTCAGCTCCTTGTGTACAAAAGCCATTGCGTGGACGACAACAGTTGGGCGCTTGTGGAGCATCACCCAGCCATGGGGCTTGGTAAGTGGCTAAGTGATGTTCAAGCGAATTAAACAGAATAGAAATAGATGAAGGAAGTCAAGAGAGATTCTCTGGTTTTGTATGCTGAAGCCAATGAAGACCTTTGTATGGAGTGAGGGAGGGGTGGTGCAAAAAGAAAAAAATCTCCACGTCTGTCCTTTCATGTCTGGCTGCTGCGTGTAATTGATTAATGGCACAGGGAAAATCCCATCACATGAGGAAATGAGGACGGCGGTGCAGAGATGAAGTCAGGTGCTTGGTTGCTGGATAAAGCAACACAAGAAACACTTTGCGCACAGAAGCGGTTTTTGCCAGGAGATCAGTCTTTTGCTATAGTTTATCGCATTTTATATTCACACTGGTGTGTGGGTAGGAGTATAGAAATTACAGACAAGAATGAGGTGAGGTCATTTCACCCGGGCTACTCCACACTGAAGCTTCTTTTACAGCTTGAGAGTGATGCTGACTTGCAGATGAGCAGTTGATAGCAATGTCCTCTACACTGTTCTTGTGAATAGTGTCTGGTTCAGGCTTCCTGAAGATGTGGGCCCTCCTTTCCTGGCACTCATCAGTGAACAGTTACTTCCACTTTTGAGATTACTCTTAATTTGAAATACTTTCTCTTTCAACTTTTCTCATCGCTCCCTTCATTCTTTCTTTACCTCTATATCATTTTTTTTCTTTGTCAATACCCTCTTGGTGCATGGTTAATTGAACTTTCCTTTTCCAGATGGCTTTTTGTATTATGCCTTGTTCAGCTTCTTTTGACTATGGATTTTCAGTTTGATATCCAGTGTTTTACTTGTATTAGCATGCTGAAGACATTTAAAATAGGTCAGTATACAGGCTGCAGTCTTGTGATTTAAATTCAGCAGTATAACAGAGTAACACTGTTTTTCTTTATGTTGGGCAGTAGCTGGATTTGATATTCTGAGCACAGACAGTGTCAAGGCCTTAAAATGTCATAGTATGTATTCACTGTGCCGAAAGCATGCTAAGTGCATGACATCATCCCTCTGCAATGCCCAGTTCTCGCCTTTATGGGAACAGGGGCTTAGCAGGTCCAAGCTAGCCAGGAGCAGGCTAGCAGAGAAGGTCAAGGCCTCAGAGGCATTGATTAGCACCTAATGGTTGCAAAAAGCCAAACATGTAGTTTCAATAAAAGTAGTAATCCAAAATGAAAAATATTTTTGTGTATATTGTCTTTCACATTTTAGCCATATTTGAATCACATTGAAAGAAATGGAACTGTAGAACCTGTTGATACATAAAGCAAATGTAGTTTCAATCTTTTATGATGCATATTTTAAACTGATTGTATAACAAAACAGCAGTAATGACTTCAGTAGTCGTCCAGTAGTTTTACCTACACTGATTATCCACAATATTAAAACCGCTGATAGGTGAAGTAAAGAACGTAGATTAACTAATTACCTTGGTATGGGATCTGTTAGTGTGAGAATATAAGCTACATTGACAAGGGCCAAACTGATGACCAGGCAACTTAGTCAAAGCGTCTCCTAAATGTCATGTCTGGTGTTCCCAGTAATCATTTTGTATCAATTTTGTATGTGATGTGATATTTGTGTGTGTGGGGAGGGGGCGGGGGGTCTGGGGTATGGGTTTGTGTTTTTTTTTTTCCCTGTCTTTTACCTGGATCTTGAGTCTATAAAATAAAGTTATATATTAGTACCTACCAAAAGTGGTCCACGGAACAACACCCAGTGAACCGGGACAGGTATGCCAAATCTCATGGTTGCACATGGGGAGCGAAGGCAAGGCCGTCTGGTCCGATCCCACAGAAGATCGGCACAAATTGCTAGAAAAGGTCATGCTGGCTATGATAGAAAGGTGTCGGAACACAGCTTGCTCCATATGGGACTGGGTAGCTGCTGACCGGTCAGAGTGCCCATGCTGACCAATGCCAAACTTGCCAACAGGCATATCGTTGGCCAAAAAGCAAAACCTCCTATCTGAAAAATTCACTTTTTTGAGAAAACTAAAAAAAGGTTATATTTTATTGCGGAACGCTTTCTGTTAAGGTTTTCATCAGGTGACTTTTCTGTCAAAACGAAGGGCAGGGTTATCTTGCAGACAGGCTGAATATGTGCAACCTTCCTTGTTCTCATCATCCAAAGTGAAATCCACCAATCAGAAAATTCTGCAGATAGGAGGTTTTGCGCTTCGGCCATCGATATGAGCATTACATCTGGACAACGGAGTAGTGGAAGACAGTGGCCTAGTCTATTTTCTGTAGCATCATGTGAACGGCTGTGTGTGTGTGGGTGTGTCACTTACCTGAGGAAAAGATAACAGCAGGATGCCCTATAAGAAGAAAGCAGTCTGGTGGAGGCTTTATAATGCTCTGGACAAAGTTCCGCTGGCAAACCTTAGGTCCTGGCCTTTATATGCACGTTACTTTGACACGTAAACCCGGTATTCCCTAATGGCAATGGCCTCTTTCAGCAAGATAATGCGTCCTGCCACACTGCAGAACCTTTTCAGGAATGGTTTTTGGGTGTTGGTCATCCACATTTAATCTGACTGTGCGTCTGTATGGTGTGCTGGACAGACTACTCCATGGAGGCCTCAAATCATAACTTGCAGGACTTAAAGGATCTGCTGCTAATGCCAGGTTTTGTGGAGTCCATGCTTCGATGGGTCAGAGCTGTTTTGGTGGCACAAGGGGGACCTGTTTTAATGTTTTGGCTACTGGTGAATGTGGTCAGAGAGGAAATACTGATGGACACACTAGTGGAGATCTGGTTGAGCCGTGTCGTATATCTGAGAGACAAAGACAGAGACTGTAGTGGTAGACAGAGAATATGAGAACAGTTCCAGGTGTTGGGGAAGGGGGCGTCGTCCTGCTATGACAACTCTGCTGGGGTGGAGGTTGCAGGGGGTGAGGTGGATCATAGACAAACTCTCTTTTCATTTCGCGTGCAGAGCTTTCCCTGTTTCCTGTTTATTTTTCAGTCTGCCAGGGGAGGGAAGGTGAACAGACGATGATGTCATTCAGAACACAAATATAAGTACATTCAAGGCTTTGTTTCGCAAATGTGCATTTGTATTTTCTCGAGGGTGTAATTTCCACTGGTGGGCAAATTATGTAATTAAGAAAATGTGTGGTTTTCAGAAGAATTGAACTGTTTGGCTTCATCTGAGTTTCTGGGCTTTTTTTTCTGTTCTTTCTGTCCACAGAGAGATGCTTAGAAGACCATGAGCTCGTGGTGCAAGTGCAGGCGTCTATGACCAGTGAGAGTAAATTTCTCTTCAGGAAGAACTATGCCAAATATGAATTCTTTAGAAATCCTTTGGTAAGTTGGATCTCTTGTCTTGTCTTTGTTTTTTTAAATTAAGTTCATTACTTTTTATTGTGGAATTTTTCCTAAGTGCATAGATAAATGAGGTTCCGTTTGTATATTTATGGTGAAGCATGGTTTTTGTGTCTGTGTGTGTGTGTGTGTCTGTGTGTGTGTTTGTGTGTGTGTGTCTGTCTGTCTGTCTGTCTGTATTTGTGTGTGTGTTGCTACACACGTAAGTAGAGAAATTGTTTTTGTTCTTTCTTGGGAGATGTAGATATCAAGTGACAGGCTTCCACTTCAGTGAGCTTGTCCTGGTCCCACTCAAACCTTCCCCAAAAGAAAATAGACTCATTCCTCCAGATGCAGTTTCTCTGAGAGGAAGCCCAGTTTGGCCTTTTGTCAATTTTTTTGTCTGCCTAAAGCCAGAGTCACACCAGATGTAGTTTACAGTTTGCGTGACCTTGTGAAATGGGCATGGCCAGTGCTGGTCCTAATGATTGGCTACGGGAAAAAAAATACGTTGGTGCAATGGTAATCTCGCTAACCATAACCAGCTACAAGACAAAAGTGAACATCATCATAAGAGTACAGTGTTGTACATCGATCTGTAATAAAAAATAACTGGCATGGTTAGCGGCACTGGGGTGACCTCTGTGTGGTTAGCCGAGGAGCTAACAGAGCTGTTAGCTGGCTCACGTGGCTGCCATAAAAAGAAAACGTAATTATTATTTGCCACAGCAGTGCCACACATACATATGCAGTAAAGAAAATCTAACTGACTTGGTTAGCGGCATCGGAATGACACATGTGCATCCTCTGGTTGGCTAGTAAAAATGATCAATTCAGCTCGCAATACAACAACCTTCAATAGAATGAGGACTTTTCATACATTGTAGTGTATAAAAACACATATGAAGCACAGAGCTAGTGGGTGAAGAAAACTGCTCTTGCCTGCTGTCCACACCGCTTAGATGCCGTGAGACCACATCATTATAAAGGAATTACCATGAACATACTTTCAATATGTGCACAAGTATTTGATGCAAAACTATGCAGGAGGATTATCATTTGAAGTCATGACAGGCGCTACATGGCAAGCTTGTGGTTTAAGACGTTTATTTAACAGGCTGTTCTTTTCAGTTCAAGAGATAAAGAAACGTCTGGAAAGATATTTTTTAATTTTCTCGCTTTCATCCTCATTTACAGCAGGAGAAAGGGCTTTTACAAGCAGTTATCTTTGAACTGTTTTCTTTTGTCATGCACCAGAGACCTAATGACAGCAGGTCCCTTTGAGCTGTTTAAAGGAATCGTTGGTGTGTAAATATTAATGGCATGGTGGTAATTTCCTGACTAACTATCTACAGCACATCAAATAAAATTGGAGATAGTTGTCATTCCTAATTTTCACCTCATACCTACAGCAGCCTTCTCTCGCTTAACCCTTAAATTGTCAGGTTTTTATTCTTAAGAGAAGGTGCTTTAAATCACAGCGCATCTCTTGAGGGTCCGCTTTAGATACCGTCTGTTCCTTCTAATTTTTAACAAAACAGTCTCATAAAACTAGTCTATTCCAAGGTTTACAAGAAATAGGTTTTAGCTTGAGGTTATTGTCAGAGTGAGGAAAAATTGTGGTGAATTTAAAATATATTCAGTTACACAGGAAGGGTACACACTCACATTTGTATGAAGTAATGAATGAGTGAAGAACAGAAATTGGATTCACATAAAGATAATTAGGGTTTAATGGGTTAAACCACCACAGCATCTGTGTGCTTGCACCAGAATGAACCAGCGTATGATGAGTCTAATTGAGGTTGTGCTCTATTAAACAACCCAGAATCACATGTTGATCTGTTCTATATATTATGAAATCTAATTTAAAATCTGTGTTTTTCAACAGAGCTTCTTCCCAGAGCAAATGGTGGCTTGGTGTCAGGAAAGCAATGGAACCATTCCCCCTTCTCAACTCTTGCAGGTATGATGCATACTGTCGTGTTGTTCCCTCCCTACTTCTGTCCAAATTTGTGTTGGAATTGGGCTTCACTTTGCAACTTTGTTCTTCTCATCCTCTGATCTCCAGAATTTCTTAAACTCCTCCAGTTGTCCCGAAATTCAGGGTTACTTGTATGTGAAAGAGACAGGCAGAAAGTCATGGAAGAAGCTGTATGTGTTTTTGAGACGCTCAGGATTGTACTTTTCGACGAAAGGAACGTCAAAGGTATGTCAGGCAGTTGAACCTCTTTGTACTTGCCTCTCAGTTCTGAAAGTTTATGGTCTATTGCTCTATGCTCTGGCTTTCTGTGAATTGGAGGTACCTGGTTGGCAAGTCATAATACCAAAGATCTCTCTTTGCATTTATTCTTTCTTTTCTCTCCTTGTGCTATACAATAACATGAGCTATTGGCTGGACTCCCACAGGAACCAAGGCACTTGCAGTTACTTGCAGACCTCGAAGACAGCAACATCTTTACCGTAATAGCAGGCAGGAAGCTTCACAATGCACCTACAGACTACGAGTTTTGTATAAAGGTAAGACCTTGCTGACACAGCACTTTCCATCATTGAGAAGCTATAAATTTGAGTGTGTGACCCAAAAGAATCTTGGCTGAAGACTCTCTTTCTGTCAGGAGGTATTTTAGGAGATCCACCTGTTTGATTCGCCAGAGCTTTTGAATTTTCAGAGAGCCAAGGGTAGTTCATTAGTTCTGCTGTGCTTGCTGGCTCTCGGAGTTTGACTGGCGTTGTGTGATGAAACTGTCTTACTGAGACAGCGTCCTGCTGAGACAAGTCTCTTGGAGGTCCAGCTTCTCTGACCCACTTTTTGATAATAAAAAGTTAAGGAACAAATCTGCCCCTAATCCCTTTCACCACAGTTTAAACAAAGCATGTTGAATTTCTTTAATACAGTCTCTCTCTTTCTCTCTCCTTTCACCTCTCTCCCTCCCTCTTTTTCTTTCTCTCATTTCCTTTAGCTTTCTTTATTTTTCCAAATGTGCACACCTTCTCTGACATACAAATGCTCAGTCCGTAATCACTGTTAATCTTCCAAATCAAGTGTTTTGTTTGAGGTGTATCAGTCTGAGGTGTTTTGTTTGAGATGGTTTTTTTTTAGGTGTTTTGTTTGAGGTGTATCAGTCTGAGGTGTTTTGTTTGAGATTTTTTTTTAGGTGTTTTGTTTGAGATGTTTTGTTTGTGGTGTATCAGTCTGAGGTGTTTTGTCTGGGGTGTTTTGTCTGAGGTGTGCTAGGAGAAGCCAATGGTGGATGCAGAAAGAAAGCTGGAGGAAGTCAAACCTTGGACAGTGTCCTGTGAAGCTTTATTACAAAAATATATTTTTTCCTTTTCCAAAATGCAAAACATAATCCAAAATTTTACCACACAACCACTCAGACACCTTATGAAAGAAATAAACCGGGAATGGGGTAACAGTTCAAGCATGAGCAGCCTAAGCTCTAACCTATAGGAGCTGTGATCTGTTTGCCTGCTCCTCTCATACTCCCCTTGGGACCATCAACACCCTCTTAAAGGTCCCATGACATGCTGATTTTTATATAGGTCCTGGGGGGGTCCCCTAATACTGTATCTGAAGTCTCTTTCCGAAATTCAGCCTTGGTGCAGAATTACAGCCAGTTCGAACCAGTC